>JAUMHE010000016.1:2802846-2824533 GCA_032359235.1 Enteromius mattozi
AATCAAACACAGCTGGACTCAAATGAAGGTGTAGAACCATCTCAAGGATGATCAGAAGAAATGGACAGCACCTGAGTCAAATATATGAGTGTCACAGCAAAGGGTCTGAATACTGTGATATTTCAGTTTTTCTTTTTTAATAAATCTGCAGAAATGTCAACAATTCTGTTTTTTTCTGTCAATATAGGGTGCTGTGTGTACATTAATGAGGAAAAAAAATGAACGTAGATGATTTTTGGGGGGGGGGGGGGGTTATCACATGTCCTCTGAAGCAGATCGATAGGTTTTAATTTATTATTATTTTTTTTTTATTACATTATAAGTTTTAAAATTGTAACGTAAATAACTGACTGACTGACTGAGGCTGGCGGTTGGAATACCGCTTCAAGGTGCATTACTGCCACCTGCTGGCTAGAGCGCCGAGTTCCGGCTTCTTGGCTGACCTTTTTTTTTTTTTGCAAAACAGAAAATAACATGAAACAGCACTGCACTGACATAGAATACACAGAGAAAAAGAAAAGAAAAAAAAAAGAAAAAAATACAACAATCATTCAGTAAGAACATTTTGTCATAAGCCTTAATAAGCTTGTTATTCTTGTTATTATCAATATGTTTAAGAGATTTGGTAGTAAATACTGCTTCGAAAAATACAAAAATATATATTTCAGTGAAAGTCCTAAATTACATTTTATAAAAGATAAATAACAAGTTCTCCCAAAGCAATTTAACCTAATCACAATAATAAAATAAAGGAAGTAAAGTTTCTTCTTCAACTTTGCAGAATACACATAAGTTGAGAGATCAAAAAAAGAGGCAAGCTGTAAGTTTGTTGGATAAACATTATGCAAAATTTTAAAATGTATCTCTCTGATGTTATTAGAGATGCAAAACTTTTCAGGAAGTAGCCATGCTCTCTTCCAATTAATATTGTCAAAAAAATTGGTCCATAAAAATTTACATCTAGGGGATGTGTATACTGAATAATGTAACATTCGCTTAATATATATACTGTTACACTTTTTATCAAGAAAGCAGACTCCAATAAAAGTTTGGGCAAAACTGTTTTCTTCTCATTAAAGCATAGGTATGTTTTAAATAAATGCACATAACTTGGAGATAAACATTTGATGACAGAATTGAAAGATCTAGCTTGCAAAGGAAAATTAAACAGAGTCATAAATTCTTCATACTTCAGTATAGTACAATCATCTTTAAATAAATACCAAACTTCTTGGTAGACCTGTTAAGCCAAGAAGCCAGAACTCAGTGCTCTAGCCAGCAGGTGGCGATAATGCACCTGGCAGCTGTATGCCAATAGCCATTAAATTACAAAGAAGAAGAAGGAACTCAATGCTCAGTCAGTCAGTTATTTAGTTGACATGTGATAACCCCCGAAGGTGTATAGGTTAGTTTTACGTCGCAGTAATGCGGATATATCAGATTTATAGAGCTTCAAAATAATGGACACTATCCACGAGCATTAATGTTGCCAAGCTTGGAAAAGCCAGGATACATTTTTAAAAAACTCTGACTGTGTTTGTCTGAAAGAAGAAAGTCATATACACCTAGGATGGCTTCGGGGTGAGTAAAATATGCCATAATTTTCATTTTAGTGTGAGCTATTCCTTTAAGGAATTTTATCCTCTACAGTTGTTTGTTAGTAAGAAGCAGTGCTGTGCTGCACATAGTCACTTAGACTTATACAGAAGCTGAGCTTCTGGGATTGAGGCCAAACGTAGTCTAGACTCTGGATCCCTTTACCCCCTTAAGCAAAGTATGGACTTCATCCACTAAGTGCCTCTAGGATGCTTGTGTATGACACACCACCCACACTGAGCGCTTCAGGGGAGAGCAACTGTACCTCTGTTTATAAAGATGAATTACAGCTCTTCCTGCATGAACCAGCTCCAAAATCTACTCATTTGCAGTGGGTCAACAGTGCCTGAAAAAATTATTTGTTACTCTGCCGCTGTTCAGAGCAGTGAGGTGCATTGGAGAGTACTCCAATTCAAGTGGTTATTTCAGGTGTTCTTGAGCAGACTATCTAAAATCCCATGTGCCTCACTCCATAAAGGTGAGAGGAACATCCTGACCTTGCTACGCTAGCATGAGAACCCTGACGGTTCGTCCAGACCATTTGTTATCATTTATCACAGTATCTGCGTTCAAAATACAGATGTATTTCTCATACTACATTTGAAATAAAAAAAATTCAAATGTGCAGCATCCATGCATTTCATTTTATGCAAATTGTTTCTACGCATGAGATGTTCAGTCGACACTGCATTCGTCAAGTTTTAAGCTTTGCAGATTTCAGAAACTGAAAAACATACAAGCATTCTGACACTATCAGAAACGCTACTGTGGAAGTATCAACTGAATAAGCAGTCGCATAAAATGAATACTATATAGAAAATGCTTTTGTTTACAAACATTCTTTCACAAAATAAATCTGGGTGATACTGATTGTCAGCAATCTAGTAGTTACAGCAAGTACTACCAACTAATATTTTTACATTTCTTAGGATCACATAGCTGCAGCCCTTTAAGCTTATATATTATAGCCATTTAATAATGTGTAATGTAAATAAACTTTAAAAATAACAAATGTCCCAAAAACTCACTATAATAAAAATTGAGCTCTGCCGTAATTTAGTGTGAAATAACAGCAAATGATGTTTCCCTGTAAGTCACCATTATTCAGTTGAATGAGAACTGTTTCTGTCTACATTCAGATGAGCTAAAAGAGAATTTATAGTAATGTCACCAGCAAAAATATGCAATATTTTGTATATATATTTGACATAAACCTTGTTATTTTTCTAAAAAAAAAAAAAACTATATTACAATACAGTATCAAAAGCACTAATACTCACAAAAATGACAACGCGTATGTTCAGAAAAAAAAAAAATAAATTTGAAACATATGCTGAGAGGCCACAGCGCACCACAGGACCTCAAAGAATTCCTTTCCCAGAATCCCAGGAAGACTGGAAACCGCACATGGAAACACAAGCCATTGTGGTCTTCAATCTCTTTCATGCGAAGCACACACTGACATTGAGGTCTGGAACAGCTGGATGCTCTAAAACGCAGCAAGTGACCTCTCCCCACACTTTTCTGCCCAAATCGGCACCAGACCCATTTTTCACGGACAGGTGGAGCGTTGTTAAAGCCATGTGAAGGTAGAACGAGCCAGGACCACCTGAGGGAGAGCTAGTGAAAACAGGAGAGCTGTGAACTACCCAGCACAACTGCAAGAGCACCACAGCCCCCAAGGCGAGCAGACGGGAGTGCCTCATTACCTGAGCAAACTAGAGACAGTAGCAGATAAATGTGTGAAACAACAAGAAGCAGATTTCAGAGTGGATGGATGGCGTACAGAGACTCGTTTAAGTCCGTGGAAATAATCCAGAACCTGATGAGAACTGACACGTCCATCCATATTCATACAGCACAGGCATTTAATGGACCACATTTATCATTCTGTGGTAGCATGCTGTAGGTCCTAATTAGACATTTACTGTACATACGTGTGAGATGTGTTGTTGAGTAAAAGCAGGAAATAGCATTGTCTGTCACAGAGAAGGAAGCAGAGAGTGACTCTGCTCAACTTCACTCATTAATCGCTTCAGTTTCCTGGCCTTCGTTTCTCTGTCACACCTGAATTCCAGCCCAATTTCTCTGAACTCTCATTTCATTAACCTGAATGGGCACACAGAGAAAAATCACGGCAGCGCTTCTTTGCCAGAAGGCTAATCTTTCTTCTCTGGGGTGACATCTTTGCATTGCATGGAGACAGTGGAGCAGAGAGTTTCCATTTAGGTTTCAGTAAGATGATGCATTTCAGATAAAGTCATCATTCAATTTTTTTTAAGATTCTTTCTCTTATATAGTACAAAGCAGACAAATTTAGCATAAAACATACTTTTTCTAGAATATAAAACTTGTACTGTCAGGATATTTTAAAGAAGTCAGTACTATTCGGAAATATTAATACTTACATTAATACTATTTAGCACGGACGCATTAAATTGATCAAAAGTTACAATTCACACTGTTACGAGAGATTTCTGTTTCAGTTCTGTTCTTTTTTTAACTTTATTTCTCAAAGAAATTGAAAAAAAATCACAATTTCTACAAAATATTAACCAGCACAAGTCTTTTCAACACTAATAATAATAAGAATGTTTCTTGAGCAACTCAACATATTAGAATGATTTCTAAATTATCATGTGACACTGAAAACTTGGTAATGACAGGAATGAGTTACATTTTAAAATATTTTAAAATAAACACAGTTATTATAAATTGTACTATTTCTCAATATCACAGTTTTTTCTGTATTTTGATTGATTAAGTACAGCCATGGTAAGCATAAGATCGTTTTTTCGAAAGCATTAAAACACATCTTACTGACCCCCAAATTTTGACCAATAGTGTATTTTGTTTAAGAAGAGAAAAGCTTACTTGATTTGCAAGCTGTGAAAATCATAGAAGTTCTCAGACGAGGTGAGACAATCTTAAACATACCTAAATCACTTAGTATTAAAAAGTATCAAGTAATGATAACATATGCTGGCCTTTACAGAATGGTTTGGTTTTTTAAAACACAAAACACAAAAATGTGTAATGAACACATCGATAAAGGAAAGGTCTAAAACACTGAATGGCAGATTGACAATCCTGAAATTTCATCCATGGTCCCTGATGAGAGAGACCCTCTTGGGAGGGTGAATCTGATAGGCTTCTCTGCTTATTGCTCTGACAGCGTAGATCACGTCACAAAAAGACCCATCACAGCTCTCTGTCAGAGCGCTGGCACCATCAGACAAGTAATCAGAGAAGTTGGAACACAGACTGTCTCACAGACTGACAACAGACATTCCTGACTGACCCAAGGTCTATCTCTGTAAGAGAATAAGATGAAGGCTGAGAGGACAATAGAAACTTTCTTTTACATGTAACTTTTTTTAATGGTGCTGTATCTAAATGGTAATGTATTCATATCTTTGTTTGATTGGCTACAAATTAAGTGGGAAAAGCAGGTGGGCTCATTTGTTGTACATTTTTGTGATATGAAGAACCAATTAGCTATGCTCCGGTTCGATTACAATTAATGTAAATAACAGCATTGGTGAATAAACAGTCAGATGAGTGGTTTTCATAAAAATTACTTGCACAACAAAGCCTATTATTTGACACTACGGGGCTTTATGTAACTAAGCAACACTGATGACTTTTTTCACTACATACTGTACTGCCAATTACGTCTAATTTTTTGCTGGAAGATGAATTTTGCATTCAGTTTCACATTCAAATATTTATGCAAATCATTCAATTAATTTCTTTTGTGATCAAAAGGAGAATAATAAAGGCTACAACAGACGAGTGGAATTTATTAGATTCGAAAAAATGCTTACAGTATCATGTTTCCCTGCAAATCAGTACTTCAAAAACAGCTCTTGTGTCTTAATTATGGCACACCAGAGCATTAAGCTGATAGCTTGGGAAAGCTACAGTTAAACCACAGTTTAAACAAATGGGGAATCTGGGGAGAACGGTGGCTACGGGCAAAGAGGAGGATCAGATTAAAAAATGAGACCATCACGGCATTAAATGCATTTTTCAAGGTTTTCAGCAACAGAGAATATATTTGGCACTGAAACATGATCTAATCTAATGGGTCTTCTGAGATGTCAGAGACAGCCTCCCCCAAGGTTAAAGAGTGCATTATAAATTAAAATGTGTAATCTGTGGGCTGTGAGGAGTTTCAGCTGAGCTTGACTTTTTTAATAAAGTTATGAGCTGAGTTTTTTTTACTTGCAATATATATTTCCACTGAGTTGCTTTTGCACCACATCATAGATCTAGTTTAGAACAATGAGTTTTCTACAGACACTAATAATGATGCAGGATTTGTAAACAGCAAGGAATAAACCTTCTTGGGAAAGAGCTGTGAAGCATCGCTAATGATTTTAGAGCTTTCAAGCTCACTCTAAAACCAGATTGATGAAAAAACATATAAAGATTAAAAAAATGCTAGTAATATACTATTAATTCACCATAACTACAGCCACCATATGTAGTGGTCTGATTTCTGCATGGTCTGTCTCTTCTACCTTCTATGTGAATGTCAGCCTAGAAAAATAGGTCCCACTGAAGGCGTGCAAGACATTCCTGTGGATAATTGCTGACAAATATAGTTTATTCTAGAGGTTTTTTCACTTCCATGTTCACAAAGGGCAGCTTTGACCTGTGTGTGTGAGCCGTGTCAGATTCCAAACATGTTTTTTTGTACTGAGGCATCTGTCCAGTTACTGCTTAAGGGCAGCGGGTGATTGAGTCCACATACTACCACTGTGTCTCCATGGACACGGGAGCATTATCACAGAGGGGACATAGATCACATCAGCCAAGACAAATGTACCTTGGAAAATTGCAGAACGAAAACCAAATCCTATTCCCCTGATGATGCTGTTGATCAAAACTAAAGCATGGAATAGCCAAACTGAAATTGACAGATTTTTTTAAATGACAGCAATTAGGGTAAAAAAAAATGTAGACGAGTAAAAAAGAAGATTCCATTCTAATTCAAATGCACAGAACATTTCACTCAAAGGGAAAAATATGGTTGAGTGCAAGCGTTCAAGGAAATGATCAGATACATTTTGGTGACAGGTTGTAAGACCTGTATAAACTTCCTCTTCTATTATGCTAATAGCCCCAAAAATCTGGACAACCATCCATGAGTGTCTAATGACTATTATTTCCCATGCCTTTGGTAAAAAGTGGCCACTTTGAAAATGAATATGCTTTCTGATCACTGGCTACCTAATGAAAAGCAATTAGCAGCATATGTTTGCAAGTCATGTGTAAAGCGTATGCTGGGACTATTTGAAACCAGGGTGGTAACTGTGATTATCATGCTCCATGAGGTGAATTCCCATAATGGTAAGCACTTGTTTGGTTGGTGAACCAGCATAGCAATGTAAAAACAAAGTAATCTAAAACCCAATATCTTTTCAGGAGGTTTACAGCAGTGTTATCTTTGTTAAAGATCCTCTGTTTCAATGACAAACCAGTTTAAAAAAACTTATATTAAAGTCTTTCTGGCCCCAAAATTCTTAAAGGAATTGTTCTATTTGCATTTACTCATCCTTATATCATATTTTTAAGATTCTGAAGATGATTTCTATGGAGATAAGACAGCCCTTTGGAAGGGCTTTAACACCTAATTCACTCAAAAATGAATAATCTGTCATCATTTACTCAACTTCATGTCATTCCAGATTTGCATGAACAAAGATTATATATATATATTTTTTGACGTGAATATCAGCCTTTAACTAATGAAATTCTCTGTTCTCAGTAGGTTCTGACAAAGTCTGTATTTTTAGCATTTATCTCTAAATTAAAATGATCTGTACATCTGTAACTGTGGTTTCAAAGCACATGAGAGGAACCAGGACTTGCTGAGGGTCACATGTGGCACTGTACTTACTGTGAAGAACATAAGGAGTCAAATCATGTGTATCAGCAGAGTCAGACCTCTTATGAAGCTTCTCATTCCAGCATGTTGCCCCAAGGCCTGTCTGATAATATTGCAGCTGACTGGGCTGAAATCTATCCAGATTTACTTTCCTTTGGAAAAGTTGTCAGATTACAATTAGCCAACATAAAAATATGAGAACTGATATAAGAACATTTAAAGTGTGCCAAAGATTTGAAAAGTTATCTGAATAGCAGAAAATACCTGCTATCAAATATTAAATAAAAAACAGCTAGAAAAATTTTTGACTACTATACTACTGTTTTACAGTTATATCAATAACAATTCTAACAAACAAATATTGTATTTTTAATACTGCCATTCAAAAGTTTGGGATCAGTAAGATTTTTAATGTATTTTAAGATTTTTAATCTTTTATTCTTATGCTCATCGAGGCTTTATTTGATCAGAAATACAGAACAAAACAGTTAAATTGTTAAATTTTGCTGAATTTTTTACATTGTTTTCCTACGTTAATATACATTAAAATATTTTTTTCCTGTTACTCAGTGCTGAATTTACATCAGCCATTAATACAGTCTTCAGTGTCATATGATCCTTCAGAAATCAGTCCAATATGCTGATTTATTTTTAGTGCTGAAACTCTTGTGCTGCTTAATATTTTTTGGAAACTGTGAAAATTTTGTTTTTTAATTCTGTGTAATTAATTTAATGTTAAAAAGCACAGCATTTATTGAAAAAGAATTTTAAAAAATTAAGAATACTATAAATTTTTATCAATTTAACACATCCTTGATGAATTAAAATATTAATGTTTAAAAAAAAAGAAAGAAAACATTTACTGACCCCAAACCTTTGAACATAGTGCATTAAAACACAATGAATAAACACTGTTTTGAATAAACACTGTTCAATTTAACATTGTATTTATCAATGAATCCCTAAAAAATATTACTAAGCACAACTGTTTCCCACACTGATTATAAATCAACATATTAGAATGATGGATCATGTAACACTGAAGAGTGGAGTAATGATGCTGAAAATTCAGTTGTGCTGGGATAATTCAAAAAAAAAAAAATTCTAATAGCAATAATATTTAACAAAATTACAGTATTTTTTTATCAAATATACAGCCTTGACGAGAGTAAGAAATATGTAGTAACATGAGTAAATCATGACTTGAACAAACTAAACTGGGGCACATAAAAATACAAGTCTTGACAGAAAACTAATAAACAGACATCTGTCATATAACAATGACAAAAGAAACTTCAGCTAATTTTTGGTGTTTAAACTTGGATCACACAGGAATTTTCTGCTCAAAAACACTGTCTAGCTAGGTTGTTGTTTTTTTTTTTCATTAGAAGCATAAACAAAACTGTCACAACTTTATAAAGACAAAACTGTCACAGCTTTTAAAATGTATTTTTCAAGCGTAATTTTTTTTTTTACAGTGATTGCACATGCCTTTGATAGTGTCATTAATTTCAGGATGCTGATAAAACGAGAAAATATCTGAGCTAGTGTTGAGCAAGGGATGAGTGTTAAATATTCTTGTCATTCCTCAGACAGGGACTCAGGGATCAGACAGCGGTATCGGGCCCTGAAAGGTCAGGCTCATTAAAAGTCCCTTACATGCATCTCAATGACTCAAGAAAAAGCCCAAGCTTTCATTAAACAGGCCTCTGGTACCCCAGTAATGCTTCCTGCGGAGCCATTACCAGCAACCCCAATGGCCTTATGACCAGCTGACAGATGTTGTGCCTGTCAGACGAGAGGCAAACACTTCACGTTACATTCATTACTGCTTTTCTCTAAGTTCACTTACAGCTATTTTTTTTTATTTTGGCCAGATCGATAGAGAAATTGTTTTGTTTTCTGTCTTGAAGTTTCTAGCATTTCATCCCTACCACAGCAGATCTGTGTTTATAAGCTGGCGTCCTGGGAATCCCCTAAGCGACTCCCTCTCACTGTATCCCATCTTTTACACACCTCAGGAACACTCCACTCACACTTTGATGAGTAGCTCTCATGTTACGTGACTGGATTGCTGTGCTGATACAGTTTCTGTCTTATGGGAATGGATATGAGATACTGTGAAGTTAGCAATGGTATAAGGCAGTTATTATAAATTCATGACTGCTGATGAAAGGGTCAGCCATCTCTCGAGGCTTACGGTAATAAAAAATAGTTGTGGTCATCACCAAGTTGAAGGCAACAGCCCAACACGAAATAGGCTTAGATCTGCCTCCGTTAACATTCCCCCAGTTATTTCTCCTTTGAAAAGTTCAGAGAGGGGAATTTTATTCTAATCTTTAATTGTACCACCTTCTAAACTTTTCTGCATTGTCGTTGAAAAATTAGGCATGCTTTGGTACATTATGCTGATGTATTCAACATCTGAAACCATTTCTGATGACTAAGAACTCATGGGTGGGGGGGGGGAGAAATCCAGTCATGAATCTTTCCACATAATCTTGACAAAAATAAAAAGAGGAAATATTGAAAAACAGACAGTAATCATGTAGGATTCATCACACAGACACTGTACATCTCTATAATCAAGTGCAGTAAAACCTCCAGACAATTATAGTTTCACAGGGCAGCAGGTCAATCAATGAAGTTAATTAATGGCTTTTTAATTGAAGACTGTTGACAGACTGCTTTTGTGAAAGATGGCAGGTAATCACATGTGACTGGCTAACTAAATCTTTTCAGTGCATCTGAATAATTCTTTTTGTGACCTTATTGAACTTTTCTGTTGACTGTTTGACAGATTTATTACACCACTCACTTTACTTTTTTCTGCTTTATCGTTCACTCTGAGCTAGTCGTGTTCAACTAAATGTTCATTCCTGTCACAAATTGCAAGAAATAATTGCTAACGTGGAAAATTGTATTAAAGGAGATCATGTGTATTAAAGGAGCTTCATGTGTCAATATTTCACGCAGACTAAAGAGATAACAGTCACAGGAATTTGTCTTTCAACGGTCTTCTCTACATGCAGCCCTGAAATAATGATTCCAAGCTGTCAGAGGAAATCATATTTCAGACGAATCATTATAGTACACCCAAAGACAACTATAATTATACATAATACAACAAAATAAGTGAAATATTATGTTAATTTTAAAATGCAGATGAAATACTAATGCTATTTTTTTTTAGAAAAGTGTGCAGTTCCACTTTTTACTTCTATTGTCCAAAATTAGATGGGTAAAGATAAAAAATTAAGGCAAAACTTCTCCTCTTATATTATATTTGAGGAAGTCTGCTATTACCCAAAAATCTGAAGAAAATACCTATAATACACGACCATAAGAAATATGACTAATCAAATTTTCAAAGGATGGATCTGTACTCTATTTAATTAAAACCTTTCATTTTGCCATTATAGATTGAGAGCAAATATACTGTAAAACCACTACACCCACCACAGCATCACCACGGCTATTGTAAACATGTATACAGTCTTATCAATGGCCCGAAATGACAAGCTTGTGCAATTCAAATGCGACTGCATAATCTCTTTGGAATATTTGAAGTGTTGCTGAATACCAGAAACCAAAACAACAGAAA
Source organism: Enteromius mattozi (assembly GCA_032359235.1). Taxonomy (NCBI): domain Eukaryota; kingdom Metazoa; phylum Chordata; class Actinopteri; order Cypriniformes; family Cyprinidae; genus Enteromius; species Enteromius mattozi. Next base: position 2,813,943 of record JAUMHE010000016.1, read on the forward strand.
CCATGGATTACACCCAGCACAAACACGAGCAATGGACCTTTGCCATGGCTTCTTGCCAAGGCAGTTCTTTGTGTGCCTGAGCCACATATTATATAAACCATTTTGCTGGGGATTAGAATGTAATCGGACCGTGCGTAATACTCTGTGGTGTTAAGAAGAACATTGATTGTTTAGGTGAAACAGAGAAAGAGGGAGAACGAGAGAAAATGTATGGTTTCTCTCCTAGTGAAAGAAAGAGGAAAACCAACCTGTAAAGCGCTCAATGGAATGAAGCTTCCCAAGTTCAGAAAGACTTAGATATGAACTTGGCACAGTGTAAGCCATGGGGCCGTGAGGTTTATAAACAAAATCTGATGCTGATGGTACTTGGATGCAAACGTGAGTCAGACACTCAAGGCTGAGAAACAAACTTGATTGCTGCCTCGCTCTCCTGCGACTCTTTAAAAATGCATGTTTCGTTCTAGCACCATCTCGTCATAAACCCTGCTGAAAAGCAAAGCGGGAATGTGAGCGAAAAGCCAGATTTTCTAAGGCGGTTGGACCACATAAAAACGTGGGGGTGATTCATTCTCTTCTATTTCGGATAAACAAGATCTGAACTGGATGATGAGGAAGCCCTGGAGCCTGTGAGGCAAATTTAAACCCATATTGGACATTTTCTCTCTCCAAGAGAGATTTGTATCTTCCAGGGCTTTGGGAAAGAACACAGCCTCTGGTTACACTTTTTTTTAAAACACTATGCAATCCAAGTAGATACTCACCTGGGAGCTTCCACTAAAATTCAGTCTATATTTTCTGTGGTAAAAACACTGAGGAAGACTCACTGATCAGAAAGTTCGATGTTGGGAAGAGGCAGGGTGTCTGATGGCCCTTTGCTCCTTAAAAGCTGGGGACTGGGGTCATGCTTAAAACTGAATCAAAAGCAAGCAGAAAACACTTCTCCTGAAGTATCAAGAAGGGAAAAAAATCCAGTCGAATCCAAGACTACAGCCTCTGGGATCCACTTGCTCCGGCCTGGCAGGTCTGTCAGGCACTGGCTCAGTCCCACTGGAACTGGAATCAAAGTCGTCTTCCCTAACTGTGACATTCGCAGCATTTCAATTGAGCCATCAGTCTGTCAGACACAACCCCTCCCCCTGCCTAGGGATTTAGTGGGTTCTGTTTTTCTTTGCCATGATCACTTTGACAGGCTTCAGTGAAAACACTGCATGAAGAACGTATGTTTAATGCATTATGCCTCTGTATTCCCTGCTGAAGAGACCAGTATCGCTGGGCACAAGCATAAGTTTAAAATGTTGGTGTGCTCCACCAGCTAAAAATGCAGCTGGTCTTTTCAACAAACCTTTTTTTTTACTTATTTTTTAAAAGATGTGTTAAAACTGTTCATGACAGTCATTATCACCGACTGTATCTGTCATCCTTTACCTCATCTTTCTCTTTTTGGCTTCTTTCCTACACCCCTTCTTCTTCGCTTTCTCTATCTCTGGCAGACTGGGTTCCTGTAAAGAGGAGATAAAGTCCTCCAGCAGGCCAGCCACGAAGCCTATGTCCCCATCTGACTTTCTGGACAAGCTGATGGGAAGAACCTCCGGCTATGACGCTCGCATCAGACCTAACTTCAAAGGTGTGACAGAATGTAAACAAACAGAATTTGTCTGGATATACGCATTATAAAATTGTGAAAATGGTAGCAGCTTGACAGTAGTGGCTCCTGGAAACATAATGAGGTCACAGTAGAAAGAACCCAGTGGCCTGACTGTATGCTATTACTCCAAATACATTACATACCTGGAATGCTCTTCTTCTGTTTTGTTGTTGCTATAATTAAAGGGATAGCTCACCTAAAAAATGTTTTATGTCTGTATGTTTTTTTTTTGCTGTGAACCACAAAAGGAGATGTCAGGCAGAATGTTCATGCTGCTCTTTTCTATAAAATAAAAGTAAATGGTGATAGGGGCTGTCTACAACAATGACTGTCTTCATTCATTATCCAAACGTCTCAGAGCAAAAGTAAGTGTTAGTCTGAACTTAAGAAACTTCTCTCTTCTATTTCAACAGGACCACCAGTAAATGTCACCTGTAATATTTTCATCAACAGCTTTGGATCCATTACAGAGACAACTATGGTATGTAATCCCACTAGTTCAGTTTTGTTTAATAGCAAAGATTCAGCATTGCACTTATGTCCTTATGCAGCTCAGACCTTGACCTCAAATGCAAAGGGGAATTCCTTCTCTTTCTCTCTATTCTCTCAGGCAGCATGCTCTGTTACCATTATATTATTGCTGAGTGAGTTTTTAGTCTCTTACCCTACTTCTCCGTGTCTTAAGAAGCACATCACTTAGAAGTTTAGAGTCCAGTGGGTCAGCTGATGTGCTGATAATGAACTGTCCTCCATGCAATTAAAATGAAAAATTGAGAGAACGGCCAGGATCTTGAGGGGAAAAAATGAAATGGTGATATACCCATCCTCTAAAGCCTATGCTTAGCACTAAATGTCTCTGTCAGCAGAATATTTCAGTTGACCGTTACAGATTGCCATTGTTAACGGTCTGTTAGTCGGTTAACCTGGGATTTGATAATTGGAAGTGCAGGTCTTCCAACAGAAATTAATGTCAAGGGAGAACAAGTTATTTACTGGCATGTTGCGAGCATATCTGATTCAGCCTGTTAGGTTTGCAATTAAAGCATTATAAAAAAGAAGAACTAAAACAAAAAAGAAGATTAAAACTAAAAGGAAATATAATAATAATCAAACCCATGAATCAACCTATAAGGTTTCAGGACCTAACATTTTTTGGGTTTTCTCTTTCGCTACAGGATTATAGGCTTAATGTCTTTCTACGGCAGCAGTGGAACGACCCTCGATTGGCCTACAGTGAATATCCTGATGCTTCTCTAGACCTGGACCCTTCTATGCTGGACTCCATATGGAAACCTGACTTGTTCTTTGCTAATGAAAAAGGTGCAAACTTCCATGAAGTCACAACAGACAACAAACTGCTGAGGATCTTTCAGAATGGGAATGTACTATACAGTATTAGGTAAGCAAAGAAGATAAAGAAGAATTTACAAGAATTAGTTCAAGAGAGCAATATTTTATTTTTTGCATGACAATTCTCTTTGAGAATTATATGTTAAAGACATGAGCCAAAGTAAACAGGGTTGGTTAATAGCATCAAAATGATCACAATTTGAGCAATTATTAATCATAGTAAATATACAATAAATAAAATGAGATATATGTGGTCTAGAAACAAAGTTAGTTTGTACCTTTTTCATTTTGCTCTTTTTAAAAAAATCTGATTTAAAAAGTTAATTCTAAAGGTGGATGGAATTGAAAATAATCATGCCATGGTTGCTCTTGGGAACTATAGTGGAGAAAAATGTCAAACGTTGAGCCTAAAAAGGTCTCTGCATCAGTGTGTAAGCATAGATATTTTGGGGATTGAATTTAGGGTTATCACAGCACAAAAGAAACCTCTTCAAAAAAGCACTGGGGGCTTTTGTCTTTCTCTGAGGCACTGTGTTTAAGCAGGTAATTATACTGTTTCCTCTATCCAAACTTTCTATTAGTGGTGACTCTTCCTTACAGCTACAACCTTAATGTGTCAGCAGCTTGATAAATAAATGGAAATGGAAAAAAAAAACTGTAGCATTTAGTCTGCTGTTATCAACAAGGCACATTATACAAAAACAGCAATTCACTTCCTCATTTGGGGCTTTACTCTGTAATCCAAAATCAAAGGGATGAAGTGTATAGCCATAAAGATCCGATCTCGTACAGAGACAGTATAAACTGAGATTGGGATTACTGGTGCATTCTGAAATAAAATTTCTGCCCTTAAAGGCATGAAAATTCAGTCATCATTTGCTCAAACATGTTGTTCCAAACCTATAAAACTTTTCTTTTCAAATATTTTGAACAATGTACAGACTGTTTATATGCAATTACACTCACGGGGGCAAAATTAAAAATGCAAAAGCATTCACTTTTTTTTTTTTTTTTTTAAAGGATCCGTGTCAAAATAATTTATTATTAACCATTATTATTATTGGTCATTTTGAAGCTTGATAGCTGCAAATCATAATTAATCTCATTCACCAAAGCTTGGTCAGATATTTGTCAAAAATGAGAGACATATGGTGACTAAACAATGACAATTTTCATTTTCATTTTCAAGTCTTCCTTGTAAGTTCCTTGGATCTTTCCATATCCTCTATTTAACACCTTTTTTCTGCCCTTTGTGGTTTCACGCTGACTCTTCCCCACTTTCTGCTTTCCTGTTTTGCGCTCTGTCTTAGGCTAACACTCATCCTGTCTTGTCCCATGGACTTGAAGAATTTCCCAATGGACATTCAAACCTGTACAATGCAGCTAGAAAGCTGTGAGTACTCTATTCTTCTCTCCCTCCCCCATTTATCCTCACCCTTCCCCTCTTCACACTTTGCTGCATTCAGTTCTTCTGACACTGATATGGAGTTTTAATGTATGCACTGATACCTATCACCATAAAGGTGAAACACAGTGAACATATTTAAAAACCTTCTTGTGTGCATTGTTGCATAAGGTTAACATACAGTATACAATATAAAGTTATAAGTTTACGTAAATATTTCTTATGCTTATCAAGCCTGCATTTATTTTTTAATTTATTTATATATATATATATATATATATATATATATATATACATACACACACACACATATTAGTCATTTTAGTACCTTAAGTTAAACTAAAATTAGAAAATATATATACATATATTTTTTCCCTTTATTTCTTTATTGCTCTCTCTTTATTTTTTATTATTTTTTATTTCAGATCATTTTATTTTAATAAACTTTTTTAAATGGTTTTAAATGTAGTTAGCAATAACCATGCAACAGAGAATCCTACAAAATCTATAAATGCTGCAAATGAACAGCCCAAATGCTTGGATACTGAAATTGCAACACCGTATTTAACCTTTCAACTTCTTCTATTTACCCCATAATTTGCATATGCGATTACGACAATTAGCTAATTTGCATGACTCACGAATGACTCATTTGGCAAGCTAATGAGAATAAACAGCATAAATTTCACCGCCTGAAACGTTTTTGCTACAACAAGATGCAAATTAATTTGCCACAGATAAGCTTTGCACCCCAACCTAACCTTACTAAGATAAACACAGTTAATCAACTCCTCCATTACAGCTGTAAATAAACAGAGCTCGTCCAATCAGGGCCTCGGGAAGTGGGCTGAGGGGTCAGAGAGCCAAAAGACCCCTTTCTTACAGAACAGCGCTAATGAGCTTCAAACCCACAGAGATTTGTGCCCCCTTATGACCCAGAGTACCCACTTAGCGCCAGGGTTTTAATAGGCCAACATGGGGCACCAACGCAAACAAACAATTCAGGTCTATTCATGCCACTTGTGGATACACTGAATCCTTATATAGTGTCACAGAAGGAACCACTTGCTGTCCTTGAGATATCAGAGTTTGTTATAATTCTCTCTTCAGCTCCTGCAAAGCTTCTTCTTCAGATCTGAAGCGTTAAACTGCTCCTTATGCAACAGCACTGCGGTAATTGCTCAGTAAAGTAGGCCACAGTGGACAACTTCAACAGTACAGGAGATCATATTGTTGATAACTTTTCAGATCATTTTGCAAGCATTTCCACCTACTTCCTGACCAATATTTTGTAAAGAAAGCCACCCAGTAAGAATCAAAATAAGGGCAGAACCTGCAAATTTGAGGTCTAGACCAGTTTGATCAAAGTCTAACCCTATTTGAACATCTTGCATATTTATTAGGTGACTTTTACCTGCTCCAGCTCCTCCTCTGCATACTTCTGACGGCTCAGCTCGTTCTCAGTTCCCTCTCGGAGCTCCTTCAGTCTCTGCGCTTCTTGTTTGGCAGCGTTGATCTCGTCCCTCAGTTTCTGCTCCAGGTTTACCTTCTCCACCTCCACTGAACGATGCTCCTCCTGAGCAATCTGTAGCCTGTGTAAAGAAAAGCACACAAAATAAGTCACAGTGTTATATTCTACCAGTACAAAATGATTCATTTCGCTTGACCGCAGTGAAAAAGTAAACAAAACGTAGCCAGCAGGGTAAAACCAACAACTTTGGGATCAAGCAGAAGTCAAATGGTTGTTTTAGCAGTGGGCAGAATGAAATGCTAGGTGCTCACCTAACAAGGCTTGCTTAAGGGTGAAATGTTACATAACGTAATTAACATTCATGAAGCAAGCCACATTTGGCAAAGATTGTGGGCTAAAATCTTTTAGAGGAGAAAAGACGTGAACAACAGAAGTCATTAAAATGTGCATTTTTATATGCAAAATGAATTCCCACAGATCACACAGCAAAACATGTCATGGGTTTGACTCTCAGTGAATGCATGAACTAATAAACGTATTCCTTGAATGTAACGCAAGTCACTTTGGATAAAAGTCATTGCCAAGGGCATAAATGTCAATGCAGATATACAGTAATTCAATTTAGATGTTTTTTCTATACAAAAAAAAAATTGTTTGTTTGAACTTTCCACTTTTTAAAAAATCCTATATAAACTAGTCCCACAACTCAATGGTATTCATCAATGATAATTAATGTGCACCATATCAGCATATTAGAATTATTTCTGAATGACTGATGACTAGAGAGGTTCAGTCTTAAACTATGCAATTAAGAGCCATTTCATTCTGTGAAAAAACTTGTGACTTCACCAGCATCAGTAATAGGAGAGAAACTTAAGGTCTTAGCCAATCACATGTCGTCTCATTAATTCTGAACCAATCAGAATGTGTTTACTACATTTCAGTAAACAGATTGTTGTGCAACAAAACTGATAAATAAGATGCAAGGATAAAGATGCTAAAGTAAAAGATGACTGATGACAGGAAAGCAAGGCATGCTTGATAAAATTCCTGTCTGACAAACATCACAGAAGTTAAATCACAGCAGCTCCTTAAACCTTAAAGGTGGGCTATGGGTTGTCAATGGCTGATATCTAGAGAGCAGGGCAGACAACAGATGTATAATTTCAGCTATTGTCTGCCCTGCTCTTTAGATGTCAGCTATTAACAACCTAAACCAAACTGAAAATCTGTTGGTATGTTTTCTTAGTTTTTATTTGTTTGTTTGTTTATTTAAACATAAAAAAATGGACTCATGTCTAGTCTTCATTAAAATCCATTATAAAAAGTCCATTGGCAAAATAAAAGCCCTAAAGATTAAGAAGCCACAATCATAATATATTTTATATATCAGAAGACATAGTCACAAAGTTTTCACACAACTCCAGCTCGTTCAGTCAGCCAAAAACTACATTCACAGGAAACTCTGATTGCAAAACTAGGGTGCGGCTTTAAAAAGAAGAAAAAAAGATGATGTAATATCAAGCAGAAAAGAGGAGCAAAAACAACACTGACAAGCCTAGGCTTCCCTGAGCTACGACAGGATTAACGACAGAGAGAAGAACCATGGTGCCTCTGATTCGCTCAGCCGGGTCTATATAAAACCTCAGATCAATCTTCCCTTAAAGGAAAAGGCTTTTGTTGTCTAGGGGCTTCACTTGAGCCATTTCCATTGTCAAAATTGACACCTGACTGCCTTCGAAGACACAATATCAACTGCTCCTGGGTTATAAGTAGCACATTATTCACCGGGAATTAAGCTTGTAAAATAAAGCCTAAATCAGATTGACTTAGATGTATACATATATACATACAGCACCTGTTTGAACTCATGGTAGATCTGTTTTGAAAGCTTTATGCTATTGTTAAAAATCAATTTGTCTATGGAGAAAATGAATGGGATTTTGGAATGAATACAGTTGCTGTGCGGCTCATGCAGTGTCACTGATATCCAGAAGATGGCAGAGCGAAGGCCTGATGGAAAAAGAAACAGGTGGTTTGGGGGAGAAGTGGTCATTGAGTGAAGGACTAGTGTAAGGTGATCTGAACGACCAGCCAAGACCGAAAATCTTCAGCACTCAGTCCTGACCTCTGCCATTCACCATCCTCTAAATCAAGTAATCTTAGCTCAGTGTTACAAGCCAACAACAAATATAAAGCAAGACAAGTCTTCTCACTTACAAATCACACACTCTTTATGACCATGTAATCAGGAAGCTTTATAGTTTTAATCGTTTGCGAATCTTTCAATTACCAATTTCTCCATACTGAAACAAAACCTTTCATCTGACCTGTCATCTTTGCTCAAACTCGACTGACGATTGTTTGTTTTACTCAAAACATTCTTTTGTGCTGGTGAAAGAAGAGTTATGAAAACAAAAGACGTTACAAACAAAAGACTTTTATTCCTCTCCCACAAACATGCACCTGCAAGCTTGGATAAACATGGTTTGCTGTGAAGAACATTCTCTCACATCTGATTTTACGAGGGTCAAACAAGCATATGAGAGTTGTGGGAGAGAATGAGGATGGTCTCAAAGAATGAGAGTCATGTGAGCTTGCCTCAAATACACTAGAGAGAGAACTAAAATTAAATTCTATTAAAAAAAAATATGCCCTAATGCCAAGTAATAAACTTTCAAAGTAATTTGTCCCAGAGTGTCAGTTACATTAACTTTTACAACTTTCTTGGCTTGTCTTTATTTTCTAATAAACTCTTTTACAGTTTAAGTGAAAACCAAAAATAATTGCATTTATAAAAAAAAAAAAAAGTGAAATAATTAGGTCTCTAATACCCACCAAGGCTGTAATTATTTGATAAAAAAATATATAGTATAGTATAGAAATATTGTGAACTATCATGTATATTTTTATTATTATTTTTTTTTATGTGAATATATTTTAAAATGTAATTTAATCCAGTGATGCAAAGCTGAAGAGAAAGAAAGACAGAAAGAAAGAAAAAAAGAAAGACATTTTATTAAGCAAGGGTGCATTAAATTGATAAATGACAGTAAAATAACATAACATTAAAAGATTTCTATTTTAATTAAATGCTGAATTTTCTATATATCAAAGAATCCTTTAAAAAAATCATGGTTATTATTATTATAACAGTCAATAATAACCAGTAATTTGAGACTGAAAACTATAATGCTGAAAATAACAATGCTGTAAAGTAATAATACTGAAAATCGGCTTTGCCATATAAGGATTTATATTTATATATTTTTAAATTAAATAAAAAGAAAACAGTTGTAATAGCCTCGGTGAATTCGTTCAGAAACATTAAAAAAAAATCTTAAATATTTCAAAGCTTTGACTGTTAGTGTACACATGTGTAATGTAATACATAAATAGTACTAGTAGTAAAAATACTACTGCTCTCAAATAAATGAAAATATGAAAACAAAAAGTCTATAATTTTAAGCCTGTGAATTTGTTTGATATTCACTGGTAACGCAATCATCTAAGCATCCTACCAAAACCACCGCAACAACCCAGAATGACCTAGCAACCTAATGGCGGCACACTAAAGCAATGCCATCCACCCACAACATCCTTTCCGCAAATGTAAAATTCTACTTCACAACATGCAATTCCAATCAAACTGAATTGTAAATTGCCATGCAGAAGGAGCAGTTTACATTACGCCTCATTTCTGACTCAAAGTGACTGGACTGGGATCGCGCGTGTGGTAATTTGGAAGAGGTTTGTCTGGTGTGAAACACATCAACACACCTACACAGGAAACTGCTGCAAAGCCTGACTCAACAGCGCGGCCTTGATAAGCCTTCACAATACGTCTCAAATGGAGAGAGAAAAAAAAAAGCCTACATATAAACGGCCACCGCAGCTTGTTTAAAGGGCAAACTGACATTTCGTTTCATCTTGAATTGTTCCTAAAAACGACCCTACGTCAAATTAAATGTACATTTTGGGAAGTGACAGCCCACAAGGACCTGCGTTCATGTATGACATAACTGGCCGAGGCATTCATTTTATTTATATCCTTGAGTTAAAAGCTGAGATGATTCGAAGTATCCGGGGATAATCACCTCCCTCCGGGGCGCCCGAAGCACTGTAGGCCTCTCACCCACCAATCACTGGAGACGTGACCCGGTGACTCGGCCGGTTGTGTCAGAACACAATATGCTGGACGTCCTCCACTGTGACAAACACACTCTGCATAGTTTCCACTGCCTCGTCCCCTTCACACACACTCTCACACTTCATTCACATGTTAAAGGGATATGGGAACTCTTCCGGACACACTCGCTCCTGTGCCTTTCGCTCAGAAGCTGACAGACAACGAGTCTGCATGAGGACTTCTACAGGAAGCTAGTGAATAACGGTTGGAATCGAGGGATCAGAGTGCTATCTGCATTCTCACATTCCTACAGATTTGATAGATGATAGATAATACAACGATACAACAATACAAAGACAGACAGAACAATGGATAGAACGACAGGAACAATGATAGATAGACAGAAAGATAGAATGAAAGCTAGAAAGATAGATAGAACAATATATAGAGAGTACGCAAGCTAGAAGATTTTCAGCACATGTGTAACGGTTTGCAAACACCGCTGTCTGACGTATTTAAAGTGCCCCTATTATGCCTTTTCAAATATGATCTTTCATGCAGTGTGTCATGTAGCTGTATGTGAACATAAAC
>JAUMHE010000016.1:2840924-2947480 GCA_032359235.1 Enteromius mattozi
ATAAAGAGTTAGCAGATATTAATTAGAGAGTGTACTAATATTCTAATGAGAGTTAGTTGACATGTAGGTGCAAAGCTTATTGTCAAAAGATTGTTCAAAAGAGACCATCAAAATAAAGTGTTACCGTATATTTCAACAAATCGGTTGAATGTATGATTAGCTTATTCATTCACAAACAAAACAGTCAAAATTGTCGAATGTTTCAAATGTAAAGAAATCTGTGCTCTGCTAATAGCCTACAGTCTTTCTGGAATACACAAACTCAGAAAAGCAAAGCAGTAATTTAAATTTAACAGAAGTAACTTGAAAACTATTTAATATCAAAACATCCACACACAACTATTATAAGCCATCTAAAAAAAAAAAAGATCATACATAAAGTGACTGATCTAGAAGGAAATGGTCAGAAAAAGTGAACAACTCTTTGCTTTTATCCTACTTTTCTTCATTTCTCCCACTTCTTAATGCCAATTTTCTCTCTAACTTCACTCTAACTTTTCTCTCCGCCTGTGTTAATGGTTTCAAGCGGGGCTGCCTGAGGTGAGCTAACTCAGAAAATGATAGGAAATCATATACCGGTTAGTGCAGTAAGAGGCTCTGGGAATTTCTTTAATTGCTTCGCCTTGTGCATTGACTTCTTTCTATATCCAGAAAGAAAGCATGCATCTTCTGCCAGCCAGGTGTTTTACTCCACTTCAGCTTTGCATTAGCTGACAACATTTGCAGCGCTGTCTCTGACCATTGATCCTTTTGCGAAACCCTTTTTGGTTCGTTTAGCTACAGGAACAGGCAAAGAGGTAAAGCTCTTCGCAAAACAAGTAGAGAACAAAAGAGAGGAGAGGCAAAAATCTTCAACCAAACATGAAAAATCTGCTATTATTCACTCACTATCATGCCATTTCAACAGAACACAAACAGAAAAAGTTTTTAAAGAATCCTCACACAGATTTTTAGAAAATGCGAAACAACAATTCAACGTGACCACAGGCTGGCAAGCTCAAAAAAAAAAAAAAACAACAACAGCAACATAAGAGACCAATGATGTATGAAGTTATGGACGTCCAACTTGTTTGCTTTGAAAGCTGGAATATTATCATTGAATAATATTAAACCACATGCTGTTTCTCACATAAAGCTCCAGAAAATGTACCATATGGACTATACTTTTATCGTGCATTAGTTTTTGTCCTTTTTAAGATATTTCCAGCTTTTAGTCACTATTTTATGGAAAAACGGTTTTATTTTGAGGTGAAAAAATTCTTTAATTCTTCCATTTTTCTCCACTCATCCTTGGAAAACCTCTCTTCATATGCATTCAGGGTAAACAGAGGATTTCTTCTCCTTGCTCTTTCTCCCCACCCTTTAGATATCCTTCACACTTCAATACCTTGGAGACAGCTGGAAAAGGACAACCTGTGTGCTATTGCTTCGCCGTGTTGACACTGAATCAGTGCCGCAGGTCAGCAGTGTGAGATGAGAAATAATGACTTTCTGTGGAGAGAGGGAGGTGGATGTTCCTGATTCACAGGCGGTCAGGTTAATGTGCAATAGCTTTACAGTTTTTACCATTGGCGAAGTGAAACCAGGACCTCCCTGTAACACGCACTGCAAGCCGACATCACTAGCCGTCTGTCACCATGACAACTGGCACGCACACACACATACTGAAAATTCTACTTCATACCTAAAGGACTTACATTTTCTTCGCTCTATCTACTAAATGTTTAAAACCCTTATATATGTGTATGTGTACAGTTAAAATCAAAGACAACAGAAATGTTACAATGAAAAGCTGATATCTAAAAGCCTTTCACACTAATCTCTATTCACTTTCATTTTCATCATGCTTATGCATTCACACACATGCTATAAATCAAAGATGACCCACAAATTTGTAGAGCAAAAATAAATTTGACCAACAGAGGATCTGAATGTGACATTGTAGCTCTATAAAACTTTAAAGTTGCATGGTTTGCAGTGTTGTGGTCAAGTAGCCTACATTATTTATTTATTTATATTATTGTTTATGGTGTCTCTGTATCTCAGTAGGCTATAAAAGAAGAATCAAGGTAAGCAGATCCAAAAATGTCTTGGCCAGTTTGCCTGAGGAAGGTCTTTGATCGAAATGTTACTATTTTTACATTTATTGAATAAAGGAAGATTAACAGTTTGCATCTCAGACCACTTTCATTAAAAGGTAAAATTTTAAAAGCTAGGTCGACAAAACATTATTTAAATAAATAAAAAAATACATGCACTGTTAAAGAACAATGGAAATATGACCATATGTTTTCCTGTGGGGTTTTTTTTTCTCTATAATAAAACCAAAAGACCTAGAGTGTGACATCATATCCTGTTGCAGGGACCGAAGTGATGTCACGTTCAAAGCTAAGTGTGACTTTGTCTTTCCTCTCTACTAGAAAGCTAAAAATGAAGAGACACGTCTGTAGGAGGAATAACCTCTGCGCTGCCCCATTGGCTCCACAGAGAACAGGCTAGTGATAAATAAAAAGGTCACTTTCTCCATAGCAATTAAAACAGGGTAAGTCCTTCTGCTAAATATCACATTGGATTTCTCAGAATGTCACCTGCAGCATATTAATGACCGTTTGTGATGTTTCTTAAGGTTAGGCTTGTTTGTTACATTGTCTTTGCTCGCTGCTTCAGTAACAGACAGACACTGTTTACTCAGATTGTTGAGGGAATCTTACAGAACACTTTCCTCGCTTTTCAGCACATAATCAATACTCAAGCTCTAGGTAATAAGCAGAAACCAACAACAGAGACAGTTCAAAGATTTAAACCACGGTTTGTGATATACTGTTTTTATCACATCAACAGAAATACATTTCAGAATCTTATTGTGGCTCGAAGTGCCCAGCAATCATACAATGTTTTTACTACATTTCACAACATTGCATTTCAGTTGCAGGTAGATAACCTCGAAATATGATGCCTCAAAATGTCAATATATCATTTTTACAATAAAACCAAGACCAGACTGAATCATTTATAGAAAGCTTTATATGGAGTTTAAAGTAATGTACTTTATCCATTTAATAAGGCATCTCAGACACATAATACAAACACCAGGCTGAATTACAGTTATTGTGGAACATTATTTATCTATATTCTGACTGTGCAAACGTACACTGTAAAAAATGACAGTGACTTTAACGGTAAAAAAACTGTGAAAATGCTATGGTAAAAACCTGTTAAATGGTTAATGGTAAATTCCTGTAAACATTCCCAGTCTTCCCTGCATTGCATTTTAAAAAAAATTATCAGTTATGTTTATTAGAGTTGTATGTTACATGTAATGTTGTTAAATTAATGTTTATTGCATATTTCAGTTTAATGAGTCTCACCATGATGGTGTTTAGTGTTTGTGTGAATGACACTGAGCACCTTCTGTATATGTTCATATTTAAAAGCTGCTTGTGATGGGCTTTGGTTCATCATGTGACTTTCTCATCACCACCTGTTTTTGGTGGCTATCAAGCTACAAAAGAGATTTCAGTACATTTATAGGTTGGTATATTAACATTATATCAGTTATTACGGTTTATTATCAGAAATCAGTATTTATCAGTATTTAACTGTAAATTTAACATAAAACCATAAAACAAATAATATTGTTACTATATTTTTCACGGTTTTATTCCGGCAACCGCAGCTGCTGTTTTTTACCGTAAATTTTACAGATTTTTTTTTACAGTGTATGAAGTAAGCGGTAATTTACCACAACTGCCAAACATTTCACGTAAATACATATTATATATTATACCTGAATGTGAAAAGAAAACAGTTCTATTAAATAACTAGATTACATTTAGACTAGATTTAGATTTACATGAGTGGACATGATCAGGGTCCAAAATTTTTAAAAGGTGAACTATACCAACATTTCTGCAGTGTTTGAAGATGCAATACAACAGATATTTTATATTATAATTTGATACTATGTTATCTAAATGAATAAAAAACAAAACAATCAATTATTTTAACATTAGACATTAAATCATTATAATGGGCATGACAAATTCATGTTAATTTCTTTCAGCTTAGCTGAAGATAACAATTAACAGGGTTATTAAGTTATAATGGTTATGAATTAATGTTTTTAAAGATTAACTTTAGGTAAGCATAGATGCTGTCAAAGGAAATATAAATGTAAAAATAGGGGAAATGCGCATTTAAAATTAAAAATTCAGTGTTGACTTATAACAATACAACTGTAGTGAAACAATAACTGATAAAGTACAATGCCATTTACTGCGTTTCACTAATATTTGTTAAACCTTTCATAAAAAAGCCCAATGTAGCAGTGCATCTCATAAATTACAGAAACAGCAATAACAGAAGGGAGAAGATGGTACACGTCTATATTAAATAAACTTGAGGATTTACACAATCAGCATACCAACATTTGCATTTGTCTCTTTATTTAACAAAAAAATTTGATAGTCTAATAGAGGGAAACAAGTGGTACGGAACAGCCCTTGTTGCCACGGTAACCATTGCCTACCAAGGACAGGGAAGTAATAAGTCTATGGGAGTGGCAGGGGGTAGGGGAGGGTGTTACCAAACCCAAAGAAGGCAGATAGATGAGAGTGGGAAAGGGGTGCAGAGAGGGGAAAGGAACGGAAAGGAGGAGAGGAAAAAGATGTAACTGGGGCTCGAGTGAATTGAGCTCATGCACCATTTCTCAACCTCCACCCTCAACTCCCAGTGCCGTCATTATCACTATCAATAACATTTGTCTCTGCTGGGGCCTCCTTCTTAAAAATCACATCATCTCTCTTTATTACAACTGTGGTGGAGCAGCTCAGGCTTGCCTCATCGCCCATGGAGGATGGCGTTTCAGTCCAGGGGCCAGCGATGTGCCATATCCAGAGGGAAGGATCGAGCTGAAGAAGTTCCTATACCCCATTATTTACTGCTCGCCACCCACGGAACTGTGCGCTGTCCAAACAGGCGTTCCCGTCAACTCTCTACTATGTTTCATTTAAACCGCTGAGTGTGAAAAAAAAAAAAAAAGAGGAAGAGTTTACATTTGTCTTTCCAGACACAGCTCTGTAATGTAAATATATAAATACACAATATGGCAGTTATCTGTCAGTCGTTCGGTCCAGCTCTTAGTATTAGATTTCCACTTTGCTAGTGTGTAGATAGGTTTTGGTCAACAACAACCCAGAACAAATCCCATAATTGTGGGCGAAACTTAATTAGGTGGTTTCCTGCCTCTTGACAGTAAACGGCTGAGGTGAGGAAAACTGTATGAGGCATAACACATAATGAAGCCGAATCCCTTAAGCTGAAAGTTGTGTTGACATTCACTTCCAGAAGTAGGCAATTCCCCTGACAACTCTGCACAATATTGCTGCTCATAATTATTGGCGGAAGTGACATAAAAAAAAATTTGGTGGTCCCACACAGTCAGCACTTTAGGGTCACATTACGGCTCTATGCTAAACCTACAAGGCATATGACTGTCATGGTTCCTATAAAACAATAATTAGAAGTTGGTCCCAGAGTAACGTCATTCAGAGGCAGTGCCTTATAGGTTATAGTCATTTGCACTTAAAATAATTTTGACATAAAGTCCTGCAGGAGCCATTTCATATACACACACCCTAAATTGATTTGTTCAAAAAGGATGCAAACTAATTTTGATCCAATTTAGCCCACAGCAAGTGTATCCCATGCTGCTATGTGTACTACCCATGTGTAACAAAAAGGAAATGGATTGTGTTGGCTTAATTTAGTGTAATGGACAATCTGCAGTGGAGTGCACTGGGAAAAAAACACCAAAATGCTGAAGTCTGGATTAGGCAATTTGATTCAACGAGTCAACTGTGCCGTGTGAATCTTAATATGACAGGGCCAAGAGGAATTCAGACTTTCTTAGGAATTTTGCATTGGCCATTGTCTAAGAAACCAATAAACTGAAAGATTATTCAGTAGCAATTTAGTATAGACAAATTAGATCTTATCTAATTGCAGTGTTCATTAACATCAAGAGGTCAATCCCAAAAGAAAAAATTATTAAAAATGTACTATAAAAAATAAAGTGAGTAAGAGATTGGAAAGAGAAGAGAGAATGGAGGTCGATTCCTAAATTACACCAGCACTCTTGCAGGTCATCGATTTCACTGTGTCCTGTTTACGGGCAACACCACAATAATAAGCAGTTCTATCTAATTACTACAAGAGCAAAAGATCATTCGGTCTTTACAAAAAGTAGATTGTAAAAGGCCACACTATTATAGTACAGTAATCATACCGTACAAGAAGATCATTTCTGCTCACTCCATGATGCTTTGGAGGACTGCAAACAGGATCATGTATTGATCACAATATTAAAATTGATTTTCTCAAAATATACTAAAGCTCCCTCACCTCAGCCTTGTAACTCCTCAGTGAAGGAGTTGCTATGAGATCATTGTTAATAATGTTGGAGAGTAATAAAAAACAAACCATTAATGGAAACCATTTTCAAAGCAACCCAAAACTAAGATTATAATTAAGACTATAATTTCTCAAGTTGCACGTTTGACAGGCATCTTTATAAAGGAGATGGGCACTAGGGACGAGGGTGGTGTTGCAACAACTTTCCAATTTTAGTTTGGTACAACCAGCTCCATCCAGACTAATGGCTTACCGGGCAGTAAAATATTACACATTCACAAAGAACAGGAAATGCCTGTGAAAAGGTAATTAGGGAATTTCCAGTGTCATTCAACCCTTAAATAAAATAAAATGAATCCAATCAATTTCATCCACTAAAGCTAAGGCAGGATGTTTTATCAAAAGATAAGTCAGATCTTACAAACTACAATAAAACCGCACTGGGGAGCCTCCCACCAATCCCTGCTGGCCTTCCTGACTCCTTTCCATTTTTACCCCTTATTTCATAACATGTCTATACATAAGCCAGAGGTGACAACCTGTTCAATTAAATGGCACAGTGGCAAAATGGAAAGTGATGCATAGGCATTTGTGCCCCGGGAAGAAATGAGTGGGCTGTGGACCTCTACAATCCATCCTTTGAAAACACAGCTGAGGTGGAGATAGGCAGTTCCTTCTATGCAATGAAACAAGCATCAAAAAATTGGAGAATCTATCTGAAACTAGTTTTGTTACCAGACTCACTGACTGGTCCATCCATCAAGAAGCCCAAGAAAAACTGAACTCTGACATTTGGAGGCCTTTGCAGCATTGCTTTGATAGAAACTACTGTGAGTGATAAATTGTTTTTACCATGCCTGCCCTCCTTGGTACAACATTTAGGGTGATATTACTGTTATCCAAACTCTTGACATTTGGAAAAAAGGTCAGACTTTGTTTCCCCAAAACAGTCAATTTTCAGGCATAGACACCAAGGAAATTCAGAATGGCATATTAAAGTAATGCCAGATTATGGAGTGTGTGATAAGTTGTGCATATATGTTCTGCCAAGTGCATTTTGCAAGAGATTCTTATTTTCCTACACCTATGGAAACAGTACATCTGATTACATTGAATAAATCCAAGTAATTATATTGCTGGGAAATTAATTAGCAAATATGAGGTGTGTTCAGCAAACACTCTTACTGGTATTGCTGTTCAATGCACTCGACAAACGCACAAAAGTTAGCCTATACCAGGAGGTTTAGAGCCTTCAACACACTGCACAATTTTAGCAATCCCATAAAATCATTGCAAATCACACTGCGCGACATTGATCTAATAATCTTGGGTATGCAAACTGTATGATGATGACTCGTAGTGATACGTAGGCTACAGTTACTATTGAAGAATGAAACATCATTAGCAAGCACTAAGTGGTAAACAAAAAGAGCATGATGAAGACGTTTGGCAATTGTACATGTTATGTTTGTTGAAAAAAATATGAACTTTGAAAGATAAAGTTAAAAGAGCTTGAGGTAAACAGTTGTAAGTTTTAGCAAAATGTTACTTTGATCAGCATGCCATTACATGTCCCATTTTATTGGCTGGTCAATAAAACATAAGTCATAGCAGCAAACACAGTGTGCAATGATTGTGCTGAATTTCTGACACTTTTCAGAATCTTTGGTCACAAGACACATCCTGATATTGCTGAGTTAAACATATTTTTTTGACCCAGGAACAAACTTTAAATCCAAAAAGTTTAATCTTGACCATATCTCTACACCTAAACCTAAACTTTCTCATAAGTAATCCCTAAAATCAGTGGAAATTATAGAAGAATTACACTGATGTACAAGCTCCATACACTGATTGTAAGCCTAAATTTTGCAAAAACTATAGACTGGTTCTTTAAATCACAATGTTGTTCCAGGGTCAACAAATATGTTGATCCAGGAACATGTCACACTCAGCACACTAGCAGATCGTGACAACGGTCATCTTTGAACCTCTCTCACTGTACGGCATAGGACAACAGATTAAAAGCCATGATCCTAAAAATGTGCATGATTGTTTCATGATGTCAGTCTTTTATTGGGACATCCTAAAATCTTGCAGTGTGTAGAAGGCTTAAAACTATGTTGAGACTGAATGAATCTGAGTGAATAGCATTCCAATCTCTATTTCTTAAAATAAATGACTAGCCTAACTCAAAAAAACTTGGTGTTATAACCAGACATTGTAATCACCATTTCAGTTAATTAGAAATTAACTAATCACAATCATACATAACGCCCACCATCAGTAGGCTACCATGTCTGTCTTATTTATTCCGTTATCATGGATTCTAAATGACAGAAACAAAAAATATCATTATGGTGGGAATATTAAAACTTCATGTGGTCCCACATAGTAATTTTGGGGGTGGTTAATAACAAATGTTTAGAACAAAGAAATGGGTTCTCCACAATACAAACCTAAAATGTTTTCTATTAGCGTCACAACAACTCAACACAATGCACTTGGCATACAGACGACTAGTAGAGACTAAATGCATTGGGCTGCACTCCTTGTTCTTGTCGTGCATATGTATATTTGAGTCTCTCCTTTTATGTACCATACAAGACACTACCAACATCAAATAAAGCGCCCAGAAATAAAGCTTAAGATACGCTTAGGATTTTTGACTGGAGCGTACGTGTGACGTCACTCAGATGACTAAAACGCTGTGAACACGGAAGTCAAAGTTGTTGTTGCCCAAGATTAAGTCATTCATCACCACAAACATGAGTGTCTCTGATATAGTCTTTATTGGGGTTATGTGTTTATTAGTTCCAGCTTCGGCGCTGGATAATGGACTGGCTTTAACTCCCACCATGGGCTGGTTGCACTGGGAGAGATTCATGTGCAACATCGACTGTGATACGGATCCTCAGAACTGCATTAGGTGAGAGTGGACCTGATGACTATCAAAGTTTTACGAAACTAATAATAATGAAGATGTACGACATTGCATATTAGTTCAGTTATGGATGCGTATCACTGAAACGTTTCATAGTAAAACCATATTTTTTGACACAATGTTTTTCTAATGTATGATCTCTATATTAATTTGTAGTAATTCAGTATCATTCATGTTAGACAAATACGGTATGGAAAAACGAGAAAAAATTAGTAGGTAAATAGGTAGTAATGTACATTGATTTAAAATGATATTATTATTATTAATAATAAATGTATAAGGTTTGAACACCCTTTGACAAAGGTCACTCCAAACTAAAAAAATCATTTATATCAATTTATAGTTACAAAAACAAAAAAAACATATTTTCTTGCATACAGTGGTATAGAATTACATTGTGGTTAACAGAATGAGGAAGAATACTACCTGAATACTTATGTCACATGAGTGACTTCTAAAGCATGTGATGTTCATCTCATCAAAGAGTTTTCTCAATCTGCGCGTAAAGGGCAAAAGGCGTTTATGGGTCTCATATAGTACTGTTTAGAACAGATGCTGTTTTTCACACCTGCACACTCAGACAATCTGTCCCATAAAGTGGGCAGATGTTTGACCATGATGCCCTGTTCCTCATGCCCTTGTGTGTTCTGGCAGAGAGGAGCTGTTCATGGAGATGGCAGATGTGATGGTCAAAGAAGGATGGAAAGATGCTGGATATGAGTTTGTGTGCATTGATGATTGCTGGCCTTCACACGAGAGGGACGCCCAGGGGCGTCTGCAGGCCGACCCCAAGAGGTTTCCCAGTGGAATCAAAAAACTGGCAGATTATGTGAGTATCTGTTGGCTTCATTAAAGGCTGGAAGAGGATACATACATCTGGCTCACATGTAGCATTGCCTAGAGTTGAAAGGATAAGCCTGCTTGTCCAAAATAATGTTCTCATCATCTACAAGCCCTCGTCTCCTTATAATATTAAGCTGAAAATAAAATAATGTATTCCTCGCACAAATCTATCATGGATATTATGATAATAATTTGATATATATATATATATATTCATTCATTTAATGATTATTTAAAAAAAATATCAAATTATTGTTATACAATATTACTGTGTGATGAAAAACTAAGTGTGTGCTAATTGCTCTTTGAAATCACTTTAAAGACACTCGCATTAAAGGGAGAAAATGTACACAGTTGAGTAGTATTATTATTATTATTGTGATTTAGCACACACTTAAATTTTCATCACAATACAATACTGAGAAAACATATTTTGCTATCATTTAGCAATCTTCCATAGTTTGGTTTATCCAAATCTTTTTGTCAGTTATATATCGCCCCCTACTGTTGTTTTACTGATATCACAATAAAATGAAATTCTGACCTAATGTTATATGAGTTGTAATGAATTTTAAAGCTTTATTGTGTTCTAAGGTTCATGCCAAAGGTCTGAAGCTGGGAATATATGCAGATGTTGGCACAAAGACATGTGCAGGCTACCCTGGGACTTTGGGCTACTCTGACATTGATGCTAAAACCTTTGCAGACTGGGGTGTGGATCTGTTAAAATTCGACGGATGCTTCATGCCTGACTGGCATCAGCTGGGAGAAGGTAGGCTGATATGCAAGTCTGAGCAGTATGCTGAAGAATTTCAGGGTTTTGCTAAGAAATGCTTTACACTATTTTGTTTGTTTCCCAGGTTATATGAACATGTCGAGAGCTCTAAACCAGACAGGCAGAAGTATTGTTTACTCCTGTGAATGGCCATTATATGAGTGGCAACACCAACAAGTGAGACACATGTTTTTTTTAATTAATAATTTTTAACTTCTTAAAGGGATAAATTATTATTTTTTTATTATTGTTAACTCAGTCTTGTTGTTTCAAACCTGTATGACTTACTTCTTCTGCTAAACACAGAAGAACATATTTTGTTTTGCCATTTATTTTCATTTAATTAATTCCATGTTTAAATACACAGTAAACATTTCTTTTATAAAGACTAGAATTTCTTTTTCTTCTCCTTTCTTTTCATTTCCATTTTTTTCCTCTCTGTTAATAATAGTCAGCATCAAAAGATTGACTCTTAAAGACAACAAATATATTTTGAGGAATGTTCGTAACCAAATATTTTCAGTTCCCATTGACCTGCATTGTAATTTGGTAAATAAAATGGAAATCATTGGGAACTGTAATTGTTTATTTACCAACATTCTTCAAAACATCCTCTTTTGTGTTTAGCAGAAGACTGAAGCTTTGGAACAACATCGGGGTGAGTAAATAATGAGATGATTAATTTTTAGGTGTTCTATACTTTGAAATTGAATTCTTGAATTCCAGCCTGACTATGAGGCAATTCGCAAGACCTGTAATCACTGGCGTAACTATGGAGATGTTTATGACCAGTGGACCAGTGTGAAGAGCATCCTGGACTGGACAGCTGATCATCAGAAGATCCTCGTCCCTGTGGCAGGACCAGGTGGATGGAATGACCCTGACATGGTATGAAGCATCTTCTTATTTTACTCTATAATCAAAAATTCACACCGAGTATTACCAAGTAAGTTTAATGTTAAATGATTTTTATCATATCATATTTCTGGTTATGACACCTCAAGCTGATCATAGGGAACTTCGGCCTGAGCCACGATCAGCAGCAGACTCAGATGGCCTTGTGGGCTATCATGGCTGCCCCACTTCTGATGTCCAACGACCTGCGAAACATTTGTTCCAAAGCCAAAGAACTGCTGCAGAACAAACAGATAATTGCCATCAACCAGGACCCTCTGGGTGTGCAGGGCCATCGTTCAGCAAAGGTAAAGTAACTTAGCCCACCTTAGTGGCAAATGACGGTTTTAACCTATTCTTTGTTTCATTACGGTATCTGTCAGTAAGCTGGAAATCATTTATCTTGTTCACAGGGTGACAATTTTGAGGTGTGGGAACGGCCCTTGTCAGGCAACAGGCTGGCTGTGGCAGTGATGAATAGACAGGAGATTGGTGGTCCACGCAGATTTATCATTTCTGCGGCGACGCTGCCTAGTTGGCAGCTCTGTAACCCGAAGTGCAACGTAACGCAGCTCCTGCCTGTGTACCAGGAAATGGGTGTCCAGAATTTCTTGTCAGAGGTGATGGTCAAAGTCAACCCTACAGGCACAACACTTCTCACTGTCAGCCCGATCAAAAGCAGGCCTCATGACACCCTGTGACATGGCTTGGAAAGCAAAACTTTCCAAAGAAATGGGAAATGTATTATTGCACTAATGTGATCGAGTTCAACTTCCTGATGTTTTTTTTTTGTTGTTGTTGTTTTTTCTTCATTTTGAATACTGCTGTAGAATCAATTTTTAAAAGTGCACACTAAGGAATCAAAATTCAGTTGTAGTAATGTACAAAAAACATTCACAAAGCACTTGAACTCTTAAGAAATGTTCATTTTATACCTTACATACTTGTATTGCCTATGTTTTCAGTTTTCTAAAGATGTACTGTAACACAAAACCTTATCACATTCATGCATAATCTGTTCCACTTCACAATGAAGATTTACAGTGTATTTAAAGGTTTCAGTGCCAAATAACTTCTTATTTTAACATACACAAAGACCCTCAGGGATTTTACAGATCATTTGGTAGCTCATGTCTTGTTCTGTAATGGATATAATTGATCTGAAATCAATTAAAGCGTTTCTGTAAGTTTTAGTGCTTCTTTTTGCATGACTAAAGTGATGGGCACTTTACGCTCAATATATTAATCAATATGCCGGTTAAGATTTATTTCATATATCTCTTTAGTCTCTTTATCCTGTTCTTGCAAACTCTGGGCAGATTGACATAAACCACAAGTTGACAACAAATATGAACTGACCATGACATATTATACAAAAACCAGATTTTTTTTTACAAATGTCATTGCTATATAGTTCATGAAGACAACAGCGCCATCATCTGTTTTGGAGGCACATGACTTGTTTATGAAGTGTGTCAGTGGGTTCATTCTTGTCATTCACACATGCATGAATTGCAGCATTTGACCAATAACCATCTGGTAGTTTTTACGATTATTAATTTTTTATAATTTAATGTATTTTGTGATTGACGTGAGATGTATTTTATGCATTTTGTTAGACGTGAGAGCATGAATACGGTGTTCACTAAAATCAACCCTTTGACTAGGTATAGTAACTGATTTTATTGGTAACAACACAGATCCAAACTATCCAAATTTTATGTATAATTTTTTATTTTTTTATTTTATGGGTTTAAATAGTGCTTTACCATTTGAGAGACCATCTGTAATGATCATGTTGATCAAAGGAGTCAAGCAGGCTTTGGAATAAATTCTTTGAATTAACCACATTCAGCCATCTCAAACAGTATATCAAAGGTACATATAGGTCAGTTGCATGCAGTGTATGTGAGTACTAACAGATTGCGAGAAACTGTTAGCAGCAGCCCTGCATGAGCGACAGTATGAAAATTAGCAGGAAGCAAAAGGGGAACTGAGTAACAAGACTTCTGTGGCTGGGTGGAGTTTTGTCCACTGTTGATCACATTCACAGTCCAGTTTAATAGCCTGCACTCAGTCTGACTGGTTTCATCCCTGTGCCAGATCACAGAAGAAAAAAAACTGAGCTCAGGTAAGATTTCTTAGATTTCTTTAAGACTAACTTCAGACTGGAGCCAAGGACTAAGATTGTGTAATTTGCCATTAGCTGTGACGTAGAATAATGCTGTTACTTAATAGATATTAATGGACTAACCAAAGCAAACGGTTTCAGTTAATTAACAGATAGCAACATGCTACATAGAGATTTTAACAATGTTAAAGTGAGAGAAACTCCATGATAGTCTCTTAAAATGTCTGAACTAATCCATTTAAGCTCTTGTCTTTGGTTTGACTCTGTACAAATCCTGTTTTGCAGCTTTTGCTGTGTTGCCAATTTTCTGTTTGGCCATGCTGTTTTGTGGTCATACAAGTAAATCAATGTGCCTACATATCTAACTTTATTTCACTGTATTTTGTAATATTATTTACAGGAACACCACAAATACACAGCAATATATTAATAATAACAAAAAACATATGTACGAATCTAAGAATGCATAAGTAAAATAATTAGAAGAAAATATTCATTACTTTATGCTTGTTAATAAAATGTATACAACTCAACATTGCTATGCTGAATTAGATGGATCCTGCATACATATCTGGCTTATAGAAGGGAGAAATAAGTAGGGAAGTTGTTTTGGGAAACAATTTACCTTTTAAAATAGAAGGTTATATGCATTAATTTGAAATTAACGTACAGTGACTCTTTGCACACGAACAGGCAACTCTTTGCACATGAAAATAGTCTATCTCTAGTCACTCTACTGGTTAGTCTACTTCACATGTTCCTTTTACTGTGTTACTCAATAATCTCAAAGCATTTTGTAAAAACAGATCCGCAGACTATACCACAGTGGTTTAAAGACAGTATTGTAGGGTTGACAGTATTATTAATGAACGGTCATTTGCATATGAATAATTCATTTGAAAAAACAGATAGGTCTGTTTTAACAATTTTAAAAAATCATGTTTTTTCAGTGTGCATTCTAGTTAATCTCAATCCACCTGCAGTTGGGTTATTTTGGTTAGAAACAAACAAACCAACCAGAAATACAACTAACACAGTAAAACATGATTTTTGAAAATGAAAAAAATATATATTTGTTTTTGCAAATAAACTCCTTATACATAGAGTGCATTTATAGGTCTTCATGTAGCAGATTCTTTTATTCAAAGTGACTGAAAAAAATAAGTGCTCACGAAAAGTACAATAAGGTTGTTTCATTTTAGTGACACATGCTGCATTCTTTCAGCCAGTGTTTTCGTGTTTTGGCAAAGTAACCTAACATAGAATATATACAGAGAAAAAAAAGGTTTAGCTTAAGGGAAGAGTCCTCTTCGATGTTTATATTTCTGTTTTAGCACTGTATCATGAATAAACATTTAAACAAATGTCCATACTCCTACACACCTTTGTGGACATCATGTTTATAAGGCTAAATGCATGACAAGATACAATCAGGAAAAAAGTGCTTTGCATTTCTACATCACACAATGAAAAGAGTCCATTTCGGTGGATATCAGTGATGTAATGCAAATTTGAAATTCCATTGAATAACATTTACTATGCTCATCATATCGTCATCATCATCTGTGAAGTTTAGTAGGCTATGTCCTGTTTTTTGCTTACGTTTTAATTATAGATTTTCCTTTGTTAAACCTCTACAGTAGGGTACAACTGAAAACGACTAATGTAATACTGCTTAGAGTACTGCAATCTATGTTTACATTTGAGTTTAAAGTAGCCAAGGGAATAAGCAAAATATGTAACACAGTTATAGAACCAGAGGTGAAGATAAATTGTGGTCTAATGTGGCAGACTATCTTTTGCCCATTTCCCTCCATCCGAACATGAGTGATACTCGCACACTTATCATTCAGGAACCTTACAGACACAGGACACTCTAGAAGGTTCCTGTTGCTCAACATCACTTTCAATGAACACAAGAGTCAAACAAGCAACTTTTTAAATTGGTAACCAAAGAGTGGACATTAATGGGTATGCATGAGTTATTTCATGCTTTAAAAAAAGCTCACATTATGTATCATACACTTTTTTGGGTTAGGGTTAGGGTTATTTTACTATTTGGACTAAAGTAAAGGCCTATCTGCCCTGCCTCTAAGTAGCATAGGAAGTTACGGTCTTCATTAAGGCAGCATTTGGTAAATCAACATATTGTTATTGGTCACATTTGTGCAACATCTGCCTGAAAAAAAAAGCCTGATGTGAAACAGAGACAAGCTTAACAGTAATTATCTGACTCCTACTGCTTACTGATGCCGATACGAACTGTGTTTCCCCTTCCTCTGTATCACAGAGCAACATTAATGCAACTTCCCTGTGTCAAGTCTTATAAGTCATTGCCCTTTGAAAAAAACTGTTGAGCTATTGTGGTAAACAAGGTTGCTAAAGCAAGTACATGTGCACTGCAGTCCTGAAATATCAAGCCCACACCAAACCCAAACCACTGTCATCCAGGTGTTTAACAGAGTGCATTTAATACAACATTGGATTGTTGTAGTGTTTTAATAAAAAATTCTAAATAATATAGAGTGTCAACTCAAAACAGAAAGTGGCTATAATGTTTTCACCCTTAAGTTTTTGTGACAAGCTTTTGAAGGTGTTAAAAGGCGGTGTTGGTGGCATAAGAAGAAACCAGGAAATGCTCACATTGTGTTTAAAATAAGCAGTTCAGTTTCTCTACCACAGAACACAGACGACTCAGCATTTAACGTCTATGTGAGAGAAGCTTTGAGCGAAGGCACTGAAAGTAATGAGGAACAGAACTAACTGAGATGTTGTTTTAAAGGACACTGAGATACAGGTAAATTTAGCAAATGCTTCTTTGGAGTATATTTTCATTTCTATATTTTAATCAGAATACAAGAAAGTTATTTGTATATTAAGAAGATATTAAGCAAAAACCAGGCAACCTAGTAGGCTAATCTTTACAGCTTCATGTAAATGTGTGAAGTTACATTAGGTCAGAGATTGTAGAGCAAAACTAAAAGCTGTATTCAGTTGCAATGTTCATGAACGAGGTCATTAAATGATTAACAAATACTTTTTCCTCAATGCATTCTTTCTCATCCATTAACTGGATTCAGTGGGGTTTTATGATGTTGTTTAATGTTGAGATGTTTGTCCAAAAGTCATGTAAGGTTTTTGTTTTGTAGTGACGACATGTGTTTTTAACTTCAGACCCTTTGCTAGTGCATTAAATTAAGATGCAGGCCTCTAGGGGAGAAGGATGTGAACGTTCAGTTTTGGTTTGTAGATGGTGAAGATACACGGCGAGATGCTGATATGCACTGATAGGATGAGTGAGGTCGTGGGTTCACAGCTTATACCAGAGCAGGAAGAAGTGTTCAGAGGAAACAGATGATCTACAGGAGGAAATATTGGCAACAAAGGATGTCATTGACACCGACAGGAGGGCCCATGCAAACCATTCCTAATCAGACACAGCCAACAGGACCCATCTTCAACATTAGACCAGAACAGTGCTGTTAGGAAACTAGAACGTATAGCATAAATGTTTCTATTAGATATTAGCATTTGGATATAGAGAGGTTTGACTGCAGGGGATATAAAAACATTTCCCTTCAGCATTCTTTATAAACATGAAGAGGAAACCCGTATTTAACAAACCAATATAGAGTTACTCATGACTCACATTTAACTAACAAAAATAAAAAAACGAAGACATGAAACCCTTACTGAACAAAACCAATATAGAGTTACCCAACACTCAAAGTTAACTAACAGAAACATGTTCAACAGTTTGTCTTTTTTCCTCCAGGTTTACATCAGATATAAAAGATCATGCCAGACAGCATTCTGGAGGAGGTTTTTATAAAACGGTCCCAGCAGAAAAAGAAGACCTCACCTTTAAATTTCAAAGAAAGGCTGTTTGTACTCACTCAGGATAAGATATCCTACTATGACTATGATGCCGAAAAAGGGGTATGAATGAATTTGACATTATTTTCTGAGTATAGCAGTGTGTTTGGAAAATAATTTTGATTCTGATATAGGCAATGATTGAAGTCAACATGAAATGAAAATCTGTTTTCTAAATGCATGTTATTGATCTTTTGGGGGGTGGGGTTTGAGCTTGTAATTGTTTTAATCAAAATTCAATCTTCTCTTGAAGTGACAGACATTTTTTCTGTTTTCATTTTGTCTACTTAAACCCTGTCCTTATGATATTACAATCAACTCTGTCCGAATAAAACCTGATGGATAGAATAAAGTCTAAAGTTTTTCCCTTTTTTTCTGAAAATTCACCTCATTTCGATATAGAAAAAAGTTCAATTGCTAGTTCGTTACTTTAATATTTTTAAACCACTGTTACAAGTTCCAATACTTTGTGATTTCGATATTTTAATAACATAATCCTCCTTCTAAATGTTTAGAAGAAGAAAGGCCTGAAAGGTTATGTGGATGTTGAAAAGATCAGATGTGTGGAGATTGTTTTAGCAGAAGACAGCGCACCTCCTGACCGATTATATCCATTTCAGGTGAGTCTCAGCAAAGAATAAGACACTGAAATGATACTTGTCTACCAACTTCAATGGGACTGCAACATTGATTTTATTTTTAACATTACTAAACAATTTATAATGCATTCTTGGTGTACAGTATTTACAGTAATCTTCTTCCTTCCACTTCCCTCATCAATATATTGTACATCACCATGTCTTAGTATTCAAGCTGAGCTGAAGTGAAGTCTGTGTCGCTGTATCTAAACTTAAAATTCCAGTATTAGCTGACTAGGAAGTGTAGGCTAGCAAGATCACTCAGGCTAGTAGAAATATGTCTCACTGGGCTGACAGAGCGCAAGAAGAAACTTATCAGGCTTTCAACCATGATAACAGGCTGAGAGCAACGGAGCAGAAGTGAAACCTTTCCTCTTCAAAATCTAAAATCAGAGGAACAACAAAACTCAACAGGTGCTGACATTGTAAAACTGTCAGGCGTATTGTACATAGCTTTAGCCAGTTAAGCTAAAAAAAAAAGTGTGTTTTTCAACCTCAGAACACTAACAAAAAGAAAGTGCGCCAGGAAATGAATGTGTCAAACAGCAAAACTCTGTGGTTTTCAGTTTCTCAAAAGATGAAGTCTTATAATCATGTATTTATGTATCTTTATAAAACATACCTTGTGATGTAAATATGTACAAATACTTTGAAACCTTCAAAAATGTAAAATGTGTGCAATAAACTGCCCAGTAAATGAAGCTTCAAAAGAAAGAGGAAACATTTGGCAATAGTAGATTATTTTGAAATGCAACAGTTGATTTATCTATCAGCCAATTTCGTATGTAACTTTGTATTGTGACGTTTTTTTTCTCCTCTCTCACAGATAATCTATGATGAAGGACCTCTTTATGTATTTTCTAAGTCTGATCAAATTCGAAAGCTTTGGATAAATGAGTTAAGAAATGGTATGTGTTTAAGTCATTATCGCAAGCTCAATTCAAATTAGCAAGCCACCTTCATATGGGCTACATTATAGCAGAGATAAGAAGAAAAGTATGAATGCTTCCCATTCCACAACATACAAGTCCCATGCAAAACACTGTGTTGATTCAATGTAAATGACTTCCAATGTACCTATCTTTAAGTGGTGCGATTCAACAAGGACCTCATGCAGAAGTATCACCCGTGCTTCTGGGAGGATGGCATATGGAAGTGTTGCCAGCAGGAGATGAAGCAGGCAATGGGCTGCAGGGTGCTGGAAACCAAAAATGGAGGTCTGTTACTTGTTTGACTATGCTGAATATACAATACAATAAACTTTTCAGCGTGACTAGTATAGTCTGATTCAAAATTAATAACTCTTACAAGCTGGCTATTCTTAGTGAATCCAAAACATATAGCGAATCTGGTCTAATTTTCAAACGCATGAATCTAGCGAGCCAACATTGCTCCTGATTTAGCCTACTTCTTTTTAGCCACTCCAAAAAAATACATTACAGTCTGTATGATTCCTGAACCAATGACTGATGAATTGCTTTTTTTGTAGTGAATCAAAACATAGTGCTGCTAACTACTTATAAGACTTGAATTGTTGTAGTTATACACTTTATGTGTAAGTAGGCCTAGTATTATGTAAAAAAAAAAAAAAAAATTAAATCACATTTTTGTTTTGTTTAGTAGGCATATTGTTCATTAATATGGAGTTTAGTATAGAGTTTTCACCCTAAAAAAAAACAACTTGATTTTCTCACCCTTATGTTGTTACAAACCTGTTTCATAAAACACGTTTATTAAATAAGCCAGCCAGGGGTGTAGAAAATTTGTTTGGTCAGTATGGAAGTAATAGAAGTCTATGGAAAGTCCCCGCATTTCACAGAGACAAATGTGCAAAATAAAGTCATACAGGTTAAGAATGGCATAAGGGTATGACAGAATTTTTTTTTGTTGGGTGAAATATCCTTTTAAGGCCAGTCACTGAGAAACATTTAGACATTTAAGAGGTCATTGCGCTATAAAAACATGTCAGTTTCAAAACTTTCAAAACTCAAAACTTTCTCATTAGTCTTAAAACGGCTTATATTGAAGCCAGTCTGCAAAAGAAAAAAAACAAAAACAAAAAACAGCTGGAATGTACCAACTCTATGGCAGAAAAGTGTGCCTCCAGAAAAGAAGATCAACAATGCAGGTCTTATGCAGAAACCAAGTGATAAAGATGCCCCAAAGACAACAAGACGCTGGACAGTGACAAATTGTAGAAAAACATGCATTGCCTTCCTTCTGATCCCAACATTAGAAAAGAGTGGATGAACTTTATTTTTAATGAAGTTCCAGACCACGTCAGTACTTGGTCCTTTGTTCACTTAATTATACCGTGAATTCGTTTACAAACAAGGCCCAGTTGTATTTATGTCAATTAATATAATTAAGTATGTATGTAATTGTAAATTATGATGTTTTTGATGCAAAAAAATCTTGTCTTCAATCTTCTTCAATGCATGTCAATATCTTTTATCCTTCTTCAAAGGGTTTTTCAAAAGGGGTTCAAAGAATCGTGATTCCAGGAAGCCGCTCCCACCAACACCAGAGGAGGTCTGTTACCAAACTATCCAATCACTCACAATGTATGCATCACATCACTAACCTGATTTTGCCAAGTGCAACATGTCCCTGGGTCAACGTCTTTGTTTACAGAAACAGTTTTTGTGAAGTTTAGGCTTACAGTCAGTGTTTGGTGCTTGTACAGCAGTGTCAGTCATCTATCATTTCCTCTGATTTTAGGCATTACTCATGGGTAAGAGTAGGTTTAGGTGTAGAGATATGGTCAACACTATATTTTTGCATTAAAATGTTGTCTCAGGGTATACAAAATATGTTGACCTAGGGACACATAGTACTTGGCAAAATCAGGATGTGCTGCATCACATACCCTCAAATTTAGTCTAATCTATGTTACTTCCTTAGGAAAAGCCACCCAGGCCTCTGCCTCCCCAGCCACCCATGCTCACCCCAGGCTTCAGTGTGGGCATGACTGTTGTAGCTGAATATGAATATGTGCCAATGACTACCAATGACTTGGAGCTGAGAAAGGATGAGGAGTACACACTCTTAGAAATCAGTGATCCCAATTGGTTTAAAGCGAGAGATAAATACGGGTAAGAGATGATGATTAAGTATATGATTAGTAATCATTGATCAAACTGTTGTATACAACAGATATATAGTCTGAATGTGCTAGTGGAAAATGAATTTGATAAACACATAGACACCTGTCAAATTATTTGCATATCTAGGGAAACTTTTACAGGCTGTGGGCGAAAGGTAGTCAGGTGGAACTAGCTGTGCAATCAGGGTTTGTTTTTTTCAGATATGAAAAGCATTACTGATCTCCTACACTGTTTACAGAAATGAAGGATACATCCCAAGTAACTACATTGCTCAGGCCTTAAATGGATTGGAGAAATACGAGTAAGTGTACATTTTAGAACATAGACAACTTCAGGTCTATTCTAGTTTGAAAGGGTGAACACTTTTAAACCTTTTAAAACCACATTTTAACAGATTTTCTGTCTCCTAGTTGGTACTGCAAGAACATTAACCGCAGCCAGGCAGAGAATTTGCTGAAAACAGAAGTAAGTATAAAGCTGTGGTGGCAATCAAAATGTGGTTGATTTATCCTCAAAATTTATATGTGTATATATATATATATATATATATATGCATATAAACTGATTTTAAAAGGTGGCTCTGTTGAGCTGAATTCACTCCATACATGTGTTTAATTTATATTTTGTCTTTAAAAAAAAAATAGAATAAAGATGGTGGTTTTTTGGTGAGAGACTCTGGCAAATTCACTGGAAAATACACTGTCTCTGTGTTCACCAAGGCTGGTGGGTGAGTTCAGTCAAGCTACACATTTGTTTCACAGTTAACTTATCAAAATGAAAGTGGAAAACTGAGCCTACAGAAGAGAGATGTAAATCTCTCTATGCAAAACTCCTATCATAGGTCAGGTTTCCCACTGTGTAAATTGCCACGGACTGTTCACGCTGTTCATCTCTCAAGTTTTTTTGTGAGACAAATTAGGGATTTGACTTGATTCCCAAGTAATTGGGAGAATTTCATTTCTTGTCTCTCTCCAGGGAGGCTGTTGGCAGCTGCAGACACTACAACATATGCGTCACCGCAGAAGGCCAGTTCTATTTAGCAGAGAAACACAACTTCAGCACTATCCCAGAACTTATTAATTACCACCAGCATAATGCAGC
The DNA here is from genome assembly GCA_032359235.1 of Enteromius mattozi. Lineage (NCBI taxonomy): Eukaryota > Metazoa > Chordata > Actinopteri > Cypriniformes > Cyprinidae > Enteromius > Enteromius mattozi. The sequence continues at coordinate 2,863,645 of JAUMHE010000016.1, forward strand.
AGGTAATTCTAACGTTAACTTCTTGCATGGAAATACACAATGACAAACGATCGGTGTAAAAGTATTTAATCAAAGAAAAATATATCTGTTGCAGGTCTGGTGAGCAGACTTAAATACATTGTGTCAAATCGAGCTCAGAGTGCTCCCTGCACTGCTGGTCTAGGCTATGGTGAGTTTATATTTGCATGGCATTAAAAACGGCAAGGTCGTGGTTTTGATTCCCAGGGAATGCATGAACTCATAAAATGCATAGCTTGAATGCAACATAATTCATTTTGTGATAAACGCATCTGCCAAATGCATAAATGTAAAAATGTAAATGTAAATACTTGGCTGTATGGTTCTGACAGTTCTCACTATAGATTTGATTAAAACTGTGTGCTAAAACTGCCCTCTTCTTCTACTTTTCACAATAGGAAGTTGGGAGATTGATCCCCGTCAGCTTACGTTTATCAGAGAACTTGGCAATGGTCAGTTTGGAGTGGTGAAGTATGGGAAATGGCAAGGCCGTCATGACGTGGCCATCAAAATGGTCAAAGAGGGCTCAATGTCAGAGGATGACTTCATTGAGGAAGCCAAGGTCATGATGTAAGTTTGCACTGTTGTTAAATAAAAGTGTGATGTCCGTACATTTTTTTTTTTTTCAATGAAGATTTCACATAAATTTTTTCAACTTGATATTCATCAAATAATCCTGAAAAAAAGTGCCATGGTTTCCACAAAATTAAGTAGCACAACTGTCTTCAACATTGAGGAAAAAAAAAATGTCTTGGACACCACATTATTAGAATGATTATTAGAATTATTTCTGAAGGATCATGTGACACTAAAGACTTTAGTAAGGCCTTGACACCACAGGAATAAATTCCATTTTAAAATATATTAAAACAGTAAACCGTTATATTAAATTGTAGTAATATTTCACAATATTAATGTAGTTTTACTGTATTTTTAATCTGTTTCAACATTGTTTATGTGCATAACCTATCATTTTCTGCTTAACACTAGGAAACTGTGTCATGAAAACCTGGTTCAGCTCTATGGTGTCTGTACAAAACAGCGACCCATCTACATAGTCACAGAATATCTCGCCAATGGATGTCTGCTGAATTACTTACGGGATGTTCTGCAGCACCCCTCAAGTATTTTGCTCCTTGAAATGTGTAAAGATGTCAGCGAGGGCATGTCCTACTTAGAAGTCAATCAGTACATCCACAGAGACCTGGTTTGTGTGACACAGAAAATGTTCCTTTCTACCTGGAAAACATATTTTACAAATAAAAATGTCTAAAATGTTTTTTTATCCCTCATAGGCTGCCAGGAACTGTTTAGTAGACTCAAATGGAACCATTAAAGTGACTGATTTTGGATTGTCCAGGTAATTTTATGCATAGACCAGGACACTATTTGAGTGAAATTTTCCATACTGACTTTCTATATAAAAATGACTGCTGTTCTTACAGGTATGTTCTGGATGATGAATACACCAGCTCTGTAGGTTCAAAGTTTCCAGTGCGCTGGTCGCCTCCTGAAGTCCTCCTTTACTGCAAGTTCAGCAGCAAGTCAGATATCTGGGCATTTGGTGCGTCACCACTGCATTTCCAGCAGAATTTACCTTCTGTCAAAATCATGGTTTAATTTTCTCTTGTTTTATTTGTCTGACAGGTGTTTTAATGTGGGAGGTGTACACTTTGGGCAGAATGCCATACGATCGGTGGAACAACACAGAGATAGTAGAGAAAATTACTACAGGTCATCGGCTCTATCGCCCACAGTTGGCCAATGACAAAGTTTATTCCATTATGAACAATTGTTGGAATGAGGTACACAGCTTTATACTAAATCAAAACAGTTATCTGATTATGCAAATGTAACCATGACAAAAGTCAAGTAATTAAAGTAATCTCTCTCTCTCTTTTTGCAGAGACCGGATGAGCGGCCCACATTCAGTGATCTTGTCATGACCATTAAGGATTTGCTTTTCAATATGTAATACACACAACAACTGAGCACCCTTGGACATTAAGGGTACAGTCCATCCTATGCAATCTTGTGTATGGAATAACAAGAATCGTTACTTTTATTTAGTTCTGAATAACCTCCTTAATTTCTTTAATCTAAGAAACCCAATAATGTGAATTCAGAGTCGGACACTTCTTGGATAAATTAGAGTTCAAAATGTTACAAGAAAAAAAAAGGAGATTGGAATGTGATTTTTTCATGTAACACTGCAGTCTTACCTTACATTTTGCTGAATTTAAATCAAAAGCTACTCTTTAATATTATTAAAACTATTAATAACAACCAGCAGAAACAACGATACAGATAAAATTTATGACTGTAATGTACATATAAATAATGACTGTGTAATGATTTTTATTGATTAGGCTGTGTATTTATAAAAAAAAAAAAAAAAAAAAAAAGAAATATATATAAGTAAACTTCAGTAAAACAAAGTATGATATAGAAAAAAATCTTCCAGTCTTGATGTGTAAATATTTTTCACCTTGTCCTGGTGGTAGAAATCAGATGGCTATTTAATTAAAGAGTATACTTTGTATTTTTCATCTGCCTGTTTATTGAATAAAAATCATCAGTTTCCAATATTCCTCTGCCACCACAGATTTTTGTCACATTCTTTTAATGATATTTGAAATTGCATGCATTTGTTACAGTGTCAATAAACACGTAATTTGATAAGCAGCGATACTTATTTTAAGTGTCTGTTCTTCTTTAAACAGCATAATTTCGATTAATAACATTTATAAAATTCTAAAATGGTCTTTTGGCCTGGTCCAAACACATTTTTTTAATGTTACACAAATATATTTATTTAGCCTATATTTTATCCTCAAAATAAAAACTTCATATTTTAGACAGTGGAACGCTAGACGAAACACTTAATGTTAATGTTTACATACCTGAGAAGTACCTGAAGAATACCTGACACAAAATAACATTTTAATAAATTGTCCAGAGAGACAATATTTGAAGTTAATCGAGAGTATCTGGCAACCCGCGTTACAGTCAGTCACTTCACCAGGAAGTTTACTCACACGAGACTAAAACGCCACCGATGGACGATTCGAATGCAAGGTCAGTCAGTTTAACAATTATTCCTATTTCTATTGTGTTTCAAGTGTAGTCTTGATAGATAATATGAATAAGTGACGAAACGTGAAACATCCATGCCTGCTAGCACAAAATACGTAAAAGCTTAGTGAGCCAATCAAAAACTACCTAAATCATTATAAAAAAAGCTTTCCTTGTTTGTGCATTTTCTGTAGTTATACATGCATTGGGTAGATAGACAAACAGTCTAAAGTAAAATATAATGTTTTATCGTTTTGAAGAACTGGTTATGTGAAAAGCAGGCGTGAATCACATGATCTGACTGGCTTCATTTTCTAGTCTGTGACTGTTTTAAATCATATGTGCTGCTTACGTAGACATCATGTTGGGGCATTGTAAGCTCGCGCGGCTGTGTTTACGACGCCCCAAAATGTCTAATAAAGTTCTAACTGCATTAAGATGGATGCTGCAAACCGCTCTGACTTCTACATTGGTTTGGCACTTGCTGTAAGCTCGACTGTTTTCATCGGTGGCAGTTTTATATTGAAAAAGAAAGGCCTATTGCGACTGGCCAAAAGTGGCTCTACTAGAGCAGGTGGGTCAGTAATATTTGCAGTGTAAACTATCATTGTACAATATATTATTACACAGTATTTGAATTGCATTGATTTTTTGTTTTTTGACATTGCCACTGAATTTTTCTTGTGCTGTCTAATCAGGTCTGTTTTCTTCATTATTCAGGTCAAGGCGGATATGCATACCTGAAAGAATGGTTGTGGTGGGCTGGGCTTATATCAAGTATGACATTATCATTTTATGTGTTTATTTGTCTTTAGCAGGGCTGAAGTACAAGGCATAACAAGAATATTTACATTAATCAAATGCGCATGTTTAAATTGATAGGAAATATTGCCATTCACACATAGACGTCAGTATAGACAGACAGTCTCTTCACATTTTTTGTCTTGTCATGTGTTTAATTTTTAGTGGGAATAGGCGAGGCAGCAAATTTCGCAGCTTATGCATTTGCTCCTGCCACATTAGTAACGCCTCTGGGAGCATTGAGTGTTTTGGTCAGGTAAATATACTTACAGCAACACTTAAATTTGGTGTTTCTTATTTAAGCATAAATACAGTAACACTTTGAAATGTGACTGTGGAACACAAAACCAGTCATAAGGGCCACTAATAAATTAAGATCAATAAATTGATGATATTTGGCCAAGATACAACTATTTGAAAATCTGGAATCTGAGGGTGCAAAAAAAAAAAAAAAAAGTATTGAGAAAATCATCTTTAAAGTTGTCAAAATGAAGTTCTTAGCAATGCATATTACTAAAAGAAAATATGATAAAAGAAAAATCTATCATTTTGACCTTTACAATGTATTTTTGGCTATTGCTGCAATTTTTATTTTTATATACCCATGCAAATTAAGATGGTTTTGTGTCCATTGACTGTTTTCTATTTTAATATATTTTAAAAAGTAATTTATTCCTTTGATAGAAAAACAAAACTTGAAACGGCCAATACACCAGTGTCAATGTCACGTGATCCTTTAGAAATCATTCAAATTGAATGATTTGGTGCTAAGAAAAATGTCATACTGTTATCAATGTTGAAGTGTGAGATTTTTGTAGAAAGTGTCATATTTTTCAGGATTTAATTAGAAAGATAAAAATAACAGTATTTATTCTTTACTGTCTCTTTTGATCAAGTACATAAATTCTTCGACTAAAATTGCTGGATTATAACCTTATTTTTTGTTGTTAGTGCTGTGCTTTCATCATACTTCCTGAGTGAGCGTCTGAATATCCATGGAAAAATTGGCTGTTTGCTGTGTATCTTCGGTTCCACTGTTATGGTGCTTCACGCTCCGCAAGAAGAGGAGGTTGCTTCTTTGACTGCAATGGCAGAGAAGCTCAAAGATCCAGGTATTCTTCTACCTAATCTACACACACGCTAGGCATACTGTGAGCTTTGAACCATTTTTCATTATAGTCGTCTCTCTTGCATGTATCACAGGATTCATCGCTTTTGCTGTCTGCATTGTCGTCAGCAGCCTGGCCCTGATCTTCTTTGTCGCACCTCGCTATGGTCAGAAGAATGTGCTGGTGTACATCCTCATCTGCTCTGTGATTGGTTCGTTGTCTGTGTCCTGTGTGAAAGGCCTTGGCATTGGGATCAAAGAGCTGTTCGCTGGAATGGCTGTTCTGAAAGAGCCGCTGTTCTGGGCCCTTCTCATATGCCTTGTGATCTGCATCAGTATCCAGATAAGCTACCTTAATAAAGCCCTCGACATCTTCAACACTTCTATAGTTACACCTATTTATTATGTCTTCTTCACCATATCTGTCATGGCTTGTTCAGCAATCTTGTTTAAAGAGTGGCTTAAAATGTCTGCTGACGGGGCTGCTGGGACTGTTAGTGGCTTTCTTACCATCATCATAGGCATTTTTCTTATCCATGCGTTCAGGGATATAAACTTCAAGCTGGACTCTCTACCTTTATATCTGCACATTGGATCTCAAGACAGAACATGGAATCAACCATACATTGCTTTGCCAACCGAAGAGAGAACTACTATGATTGATGAAAGCAATCTGACTAACCAAACAAATGCAAAGAGCTTTTTTCCTAAGAGTTCAGACAAAAGGAGCAATGGTACATTTATTACCTAGCATAACATCAGCAAAAATGCTTAATGATTATGTGAGTGACTACTAAAACACAGATGTATGCTACTGTACAGGCATACTTTGCAAACCATTAATACTGTGAGACTACTTTCATTTGCATCTTTTCTTGTGTGTGTTTTAGTATGGAAGGAACTTGTCTTGCATATTTTCTGTCTATAATATTTATATTTCTATCTTGCATTTTTAAAGTTTTATACTGTTGCCTAGTAATTTTTTAACAAATATGAACATTCTGAAGAGGCAATATAGTGTTACAAAAATCTGCTGTACAACATCTTATTAAATGTTACACTATTTATTCTATGATCAGACCAGTCTTGTTTAAGATTAACATGCAATTATATTCATATCAATGCCTCATTCTTTCAATAAAAATCATAATTTTGTTTAATACAATGTGCTTTACTAGAATACCTATACACTACTAATTAATAGTTTGGGGTTTTTTTTGTGGAAATAATTATTTTAAGGTGATTTTCAACAGCTATTACTCCGGTCTTTATGATCATTCTAATATGATTTGATACTCAAGAAACATTTCTTATTATTATGAAAACAGTTGTGTTTCTTAATATTTTTGTGAAAACATTTAAAGAATCATGAAAAATGTTCCATAAAGTTCAAAGAAACATTTATTTGAAACCAAACTCTTTTGATCAATTTAATGCATTCTTGCTATATAAAATAAAATATTTTTTTTTTTAAACAGCTACATTTCTAAGGTTGTACATTTGCTTTTATTTTATATATATAAATATATATATATATATATATATATATACACACACACACACACACATATGTGTGTGTATTTATTTATGAGGTGCCCGGTAATCTATTTTTATAAATAGGACACTGAACCCTCTGAGATGTCTAATAGTATTTAACTTTACCCCTGTGTACTCATTTTTATACATTATATGAATAACTGCAAGAGGTATTTTATAGTTTTATTTCAAGTCCACATTTCAACACACACCGAATAAGCCACAGATCTTAAAGCGTTCCCAGTAAGACAATGGAGTGCAGACTTGGTATGTAGGTTGAAGAGAAAGCGAAAGCTGAGCCTCCTCCTAAATTCCAGATCAGATCGGTACAAAGGGACCATTCAGTTGATGTTCCATGATGTTTCCTTGATTTCATACCAAAGTCTTAGCAATGACCATAAACAAGCTATGGGACTGGGACATGCATCCATTTGATTCCTATATATATTGCCTTTACAACAATAAAAAGAGCAAAATGAGGCACTTTGTCTTTGAGAAATGAATTGAATCCAGCTGTTACCTCACAGTTCTTACGTTGACATGCCAAAGCCTCAGTAAGTGGCTGAATGATGCGGTCTTGTCATTGGCTGTGGTTTTACTAGTCTGTCATGGTCTCAGAGAAGGTTCCTCTACTCCTCTGTGTTTGCTCTAGTCTGTTAAGGATGAATTGACTTGTATCGATAAATCGTTCCACACAGTTTACGAAACACACCTCTGTTCTGGAGTCGAGCTTCGGGCCAGGTTTATCCATGCACTTCTCCTGCAGAGAAAAACACACAGTGAGCTCCAAAGAAACCTATAACTAATGACTATGATGCATCTCATGATATTCAGCTCATTTAACAATTAATATAACAATAAAAACACTATTGCCTAAAAGACTGAGGTCCGGAAGTTTTGCTTTTCATAAATACTTTTATTCCGCAAGGTGGTTAAAACTTATAATGTCACTTGATTTAAAATAAATGCCGTTCTTATAAACTTCAAAGAATCTTAATAAAAAATAAAAAAAACAGTTTACAAGCACATACACACAAATTATTAAGTGGCACAACTGTTTCCAACACATAATATTAATAAATGTTTCTTGAGCAGTAAATCAGCATATTATAAATATAAAGGATCACGTGACACTGAAGATGGGAATAAAACAAACTATGACATCACAGAAATAAATCATATTTTTACAAATAAATTCATATTTTACCTATCCCAACGGTTCAAATGGTATTGTGTGTGTGTGAGAGATCAAGACAAATAGCTATTTTAACAAATCATTAATATAATAAATTAAATATGAAACAAGCCCCACGGAAACAAAGAGGGCAGAACTTTTTACTTTTACATAATACTTAAACCACGTAATAAATAAATAAATACAAACCTTGCAAACTGCTAAAGTGATTAGAATACAGTGTTCTGTTATTGTCTGATACATCCTCGCGAAGTGATGCATTATGCAGCCCAGTAAAACACACACTCACCCAGCACACTTCTGTCATCTGATGAACCAGCTGCTGAAACCTCTGCTTCTGAGACTCGATCTCGATAAACTGCTGCAGTTGAGGGTCTGCAGTGACTCCTTGAGTATCCATTGGGGAAAAGATTGGCAAATAATCACTTAATGGTGATATGTGACCACTGTGTACACTGTTCTAGCGCTACGCTGACCTTCACGTGTCTCGACAGCCAGGAAACAGTAGAACGGAGCGCCAATGAGAAACCGAGTCAAAAAGAGGAAGCGGATGTGACTTAAGGTTGCAGGCGGAAGTTGAAGAATCCACAGTACGAGGACGGTGTCAAAGAGCAGTGAGGTTGGTTAGCAGTAAATCTTTCCTTTCTTTGTGTTGCGTTTTTATTTCGGTGAGGTAAAACTTGCGACATTATCTCATTTTAGCAATTGAATGCATGTCTGTGAAGTATAAATGCGTCCATAAACCGAGACAGCGCGATGAAGATGAATGTCAAGCAAGGTCTTACAGAAAGCTGCTAGCCTAGCCACTTAATGCTAATTATAAATGGATAAATACGTTTGTCTCCACTCTCTGCCTCTTTATGCTAAAAAACGATATATATTTGTAATTAATCATTCATTCATAAGTTTCCTCTTTGCTAGATCATCTACAGGTTACACTTGAGTCGTGTTTATCAAAATAATATACGTTAATCGAACTGATTCAATATTAGTCTATACAATTCTCACGTAGTAAACCGTAACGTTATGGATTATTATGTAACATTTATTTTACAGTATTGTATTCTAAGCCTGGTTTTGTACAGAAGCTGTATATACGTTGTTCAAATTTACAATATATTCAAATTAAGTGATTTAATTATTGAATGGATACAACTGTAGAGTCAACAATACAAAAAAAAATACTGAATAGGAAAATTAAACTTTGGTTGTAATTTATTGATAGTTTATTTAAATAAAGTTTGAATGTATTTATAACAAAAAAAAGTGTGTGCTTATTTGAAACATTACTAAAGTGAATTTCTCTTAAATCAGCTTTCTTGGCGCGATGGGTCGTCACTTCGGAGATTTGGCCAAGATAAGGCACGTGATCACCTACAGTATTTCTCCCTTTGAGCAGAGGGCTTTCCCAAACTACTTTTCTAAGGGAATCCCAAATGTTTGGAGACGATTCAAGGCGTCTGTATTTAAGGTTGCACCACGTAAGTAATCATTGTCCAAAATGTATGTTTATTTTTTTATTTTATTTTTTTAAACACATCATCTATTCCAGCTGTAAATTGAAGCAAACATTGTGTGTTACTAAAACACTTCTCTGTAAACTTGCATCTGTGTTTACAGCCATGGTTCTGATGTACCTGACCTACACATGGGGCAATCGTGTTCACGAACAGACCAAAAGAAAGAACCCTGCAGACTATGAGAATCAACAGTGAAATCGCTCCGCTGAGGATGCGTCCGTCTATAACTTCTTGTTTCTGTTCAATAAAGAAAATATTTGTGAAAAATGAATTTCTGACTGGTTGCCAATTAATCACTTTTTGAATCATTTTAGTTGTTTAATAAAGTACATCAGATATATCATTTCATTTGTTGTGTTCATCATTAATATTTGAAATGCAGGTGTCTCTTTTGCTCCTGATGATGGATACCATGCTGCATGTGAAGGCACGTTTTATTGCGCTCTAGAGATTTATTTTTGTTTTGTACATGATAATGACATTTACATGAATACTACCGTTTATCCTCCCTCTACTATTCATTGACATTTTATATACTTGAGGTCTACAAAGCCCTGAATGTTATCATTGGCACAAATATATGATTATGTATTTTGGATATGCCCAAAAGTGTTAACAGAACACAACAGTGCCACTATAGTTCAAATGTTTGAGGTCAGAAATGTCTGAGATTTTGTTTCTAAGGGAAGTCACTAGTGCTTCACAAATTAACAATATGAATACTGTGAAATATTAATGTCATTTATATTGTACTGATTTTTATTTCATTATATTTTAAAATGTAATTTATTCCTATGATAGCCATGTTGATTTTGCAGCAGCCGTCCAGTCTTCAGTCCATATAATTCTTCAGAAATTATGAAACTTTTTAAACATTTTTTAGGGTTCTTTGATGAATAGCAACATTTTTAACATTTCAACGCGTTATGCGTCATTGCATTAATATAATAACTATTTTATCTAATCTTACTGACCCCAAATATTATGAACGCTAAGGCTACCGCAAACGATACTAATTTCCATTCCTTCCAGTCTTAATAATATAACGCGTCCTCTGTCATAATTTGCTTCTGTTCGGTGGCGCGCCACGCCACGCAGAAACGCGCGTGCTCAGTTTAGCTTAGCGTGTAGCGGCTTTCTTTCTGACATCAGTTTACATCGACACATTCCGTTATAAACACTACCAAATCAATACGAAGATGGGCAGCACATAGACGTCTAACGAGTTCATAACTCAGCACCTATAATTAACCACACTTCATGTGTTACATGTTTACAATGTATTGCAAAAGGATTTCCGCTACAGGTATATATGTAGCGGCTGCACTTCACCGGTGAGTTTGTCTTCAGTGAAATGAGCTTTTTACGAAATATTGCCCATTATCAAGTGAAGCAGACTGTTGTCTGTTGCAACATGTCTAGACGCAAAGTGAGTTCAAAGTAAGTTCAGCACCCCAGATATTGGGGATGGGATCGACAGTGAAGGACTTTAATAAGCATGGGTAACTATGATGACTATTGTCCAAATTTGCTTCTGGGATTTACACACTATTGTGTCAATTCACAATGACTAAGCACAGGCTTTCACGTCCCTCCCATTAGTTCAACTACTGCGTTGGCCGGGGTGGTGGCTTCCTGCTTATGGAGATATTAAGCCCTCTGTCTCGTCTGCGAGCGTCTTTTCTTACTCTTGGACGATCGCTGTCATCTTCTCGTAGACTCTTCGTTCGCAGCATGGCCTCTGATTCCGTAACGCGCTTTGATTTTCTGGTGATTGGCGGAGGATCAGGAGGGCTGGCCGGTGCGCGGCGGGCGGCTGAACTCGGTGCCACTGCAGCCGTGATCGAAAGTCACAAACTCGGAGGTACCTGCGTAAGTAAAAACCGTACTGCTCCTGCAACACCACTTTTCCTTTAGAGCCACGTAGATGCGACGAGTTATTTACAGTAATTGGTCGCTGCTTTAGTCACATGAACAGAGGTGCTTTGGGAAGCCTCCAGATCCAGCCCTTTTTGTTTTTGTGTGTAATGTTTTGGACCCGCACCTATGGATTCGTGTCCCCTTATATTATTGACTTGGTTCGTTAGTTAAACAACCTCTCTTTCTGCTACAGGTGAATGTTGGCTGTGTTCCTAAAAAGGTATTTGTTTTTCCCTTTACCTTTACACTAAATTGATTGGGTGCATAATATGAGTACTGCTGTCAAATAAAACACTCATAAAGTTGTCTTTTCTGCATGCTTCCAGGTAATGTGGAACACATCCACCCATGCAGAGTATCTCCATGATCATGAAGACTATGGGTTTGAGGGAGCAAAAGCACATTTCAACTGGCAGTAAGTAAGATAACACTTAGATTTTTGTGTATAATATATTCATTGTGTGGGATTATGGCAAGCCATTGCAACATTAAGTATTCAGAAATTGAAAAGAAGAAAGCATTGATAGTATTTCTTTTTGTGTTACTAGTTTTTGAAGCACTAGTATATTTACTTGTATAAGGGCTTGTATCCTAGTACATTGATACGACAATGTATCGTCGCAGATTTGATGAGAGCTGTCTGTCTAAGTGTATTGCACTTTGTTTGAATACAAGAACAACATGTAAAACTGAGTTTCTAAAGTGCAAGGTTTCTAAAAATGAATGAATCTTTAACATAGACATAAAGATTAACATAACATAAAGATGACTTTTTTATTATATATGAGTGAGTACAATATAAATGTACAAAAAATTTTGTTTACAAGTACATTATTATATATGGGCTTAAAAAAAGTTAACAATGACCCTATAATATGCAGTGTAATGAACAGCTGTTTACTAAGGTCTGCAGAGATTAAATTCAGTACAGTCCTGTATCAGGATACGTATCGTGTTGATTCACAGACCTTAAAACTATTATAATTACTATCATTTAAAAAGTGACTAATATATTTGTTCAGTATCTCTGCTATTTCTAATGTTGGTTCATTAGATCCTATTGATTCTAACTAGTATTTCTTAATAAAGTTGTAATTGCAATTATTAATTACGATTAACACAATTTACACTGAATGATGGTTATACCATTGTTTGCAGCAACTTGAAAAAACTAATTAAGCTGAAAACATTTTAACAGAAACACTTTTTAATTGCTTTTCTATAGTACTAAGCCTTAAATGTCAACTCTTCATTGGACAGGTTTCTTATTTAAATGATATAAAAAATGTAAAAATAGGCATGGTATTATAATGTTAAACTAAAAATATAATTACAAAAATGGAAAAAAATGAACCAGATCAAAATTGCTGCTTAGATTTAAATTGAAATTATGATTAAACCTGATTGTAAATCATTAATAGGTTTTCAGGTTCACAACAGTCAATCACTGTTTATTAATTCCATAAAAAATAAAATAGAAATAAAAAATAAATTCTCCTAAAAAACTGTATTTTTCCAAATAATTTCCAAATGTAACAATTTTAACGTAATAGTTTAATGATTAACACGTTGAAGATTAGCAGGCTGGCTACCAATTCATGAAGTGATGAGCTGTTCCCAGGGTTCCATTCAAACCCAAGAAGTTTAAGCTTAATATATAACATATATTATGCATAGACTCTATTCAAGCAACCAAAAAAAATTATTTGCCAATGAATTCTGGACTTTTAACTAGTTTCCTTTTCTATGTTGCTTATTTCAAGTACCTTTTCTACTAGTAATTAGTTAATAGTAATTAAAAAGAAGCATCTATTCTGTTTATTTTCTAATAATTAGTTCATAGTATTTAAAAATAAGTACTAGTAACATCAGTAAAGATAATGTTTTTTAAGGGTTACATGTAATAACCACTTGCCATAGAGGATATTGTTTCTGCAAGAAGATGTGGTAATTTGTTTCACAAAAAGGTCTTTCTTTGTTTTACTCTTGCAACAGTTGAGAATAGTCAAGTTCCTGCATGCTCTGAATCATTACAGCTTTCAGTATTTGTTTTGCTTCCCTTTTGTGGTATATAATATCAGCACAGCTTTAAGTAGGTGTTTCTGTCAGACACAAAGGCATGAGGTGGGGTAGTTTACTTAGTAGTAGTTGAGTTATGCTGTAGAGAGTTCAGCTATCAGGATTTCTGTGATATGACACAGCTAAATTAATAGAATAAAGGTCACTCTTTGGGTATGTGTATTTCCAGGGTCATTAAACGCAAAAGGGATGCTTACGTTAGTCGCCTGAATCATATTTACCGGAACAACCTTGACAAGGTAGGCTGCTATAAGTTACTTTTAAATCAGCAAATGAAATATAAAGTGAAATGTACTTAATAATTTGTAGTAAATTTAAAAAAAAAATGCTAAAATATTTTTTAATACTAAAATGAGGTTTTAGAGGGGACATATCATGAAGAATCAAGTTTTCTTGATCTTTATAGTACTAGTACTACAGTGCACTAAAAAAGGGTTACATGGAAATCTTAAAAGCATGTCAACAAAAACATCATAGCGCTGGAAGCATATTGCTGACTGACAATACTATTTGGACCTTGAAGGAGAAATGAAGTAGCACAATGAAAATGCATGATATGACCTCTTTAAACCTTTAGAATTTTTATTGAAGTGACGACTGAGAGGTTGTTTGTGGTTGCATACAGGCCAAAATTGAGTCTATTCATGGCTATGCAAGGTTCACAGATGATTCTGAACCCACTGTTGAAGTTAATGGAAAAAAATACACTGCTCCTCATATCTTAATCGCCACTGGTGGCCATCCGTCCACAGTCAGTGAGAATGATATCCCAGGTGATCTTATGTTTGTTAATTACCAAAAATGTACCTCATTTTGCTTTACTCCTCAATGCATCCTTATCATGTGCAGTTGCCATTATGTGATTTTTGCACTTATTTTCATCACAGCATCTGTTAAAATACTTTTGCAAATTTCATTGTTATTACAGGAGCCAGTTTAGGCATTACAAGTGATGGATTCTTTGAGCTTGAGTCTTGCCCTAAGTAAGCGATTGATTGTTGATTTCTACTTATATATTTATAGATATTTTTTTAATCATGAAATAACCAATCGCTGTATCCATCTAGACGTAGTGTGATAGTTGGAGCCGGATATATTGCTGTAGAGATGGCTGGTATCCTTTCCACTTTGGGGTCCAAAACGTCCATCATTATACGACAAGGAGGGGTAAGAGCTCTACTTATTGTCACCTTGCTAAATTCTACTGTCATGCATATACCAAAGAAACCAATCACTTTGTTCTTTCTTTTCAAGGTACTGAGGAACTTCGATGCCTTGATAAGCTCAAATTGCACCAAAGAATTGCAAAATCATGGGATTGACTTACGGAAAAACACTCAGGTAACTAGTAGTGAGTATTATGTAGCTGGCCTATCTTTCCAGTGTGATGTATCGGTTTGATTGGCAGATTTTCGGTTTTACAATCCTCCCAAAATATATATTGCATCTGTATATCTAAATATTCTGATATTGTTCACAGGTGAGGTCAGTGCAGAAGACTGACAAAGGCCTTTCTATTACGCTGGTGACAAAAGACCCTGATGGCAAAGATGCACAAGAGAAGTACGACACCATCCAGGAGGTGGACTGTCTGCTCTGGGCTATTGGCAGGGAACCCAACACCGCTGGCCTCAATCTCAGTTCAATAGTAAAACTGAATTTCAATTTAATCTTATTATTTATATTATAATTATCAGTATTAGAATATTACAAGAAGCTTAAAGGTTTGTTACAAGATTGTAAAAAAAAACTGTATTGATAACATCTGTGACATGATGTTAATTTCCAAAGAAGGAAAAAATTCCTCACTTTTTAGAAGCTAGAAAAAACATTTTTAAAGTAGTGCATTTACAATTGAAACTTATTTGGATGGAACTGCATATATTACATGTAATACATATAATACATATACATATCAGTTCTGCCTTAATCCAAAAAATGACAGACCGATAGAACAATCTGCACTTTTTTTCTTTTATCAATAATCCATTTTACTCAGATGTATTGTATAAAATGGCAGAAAAGATCTGTTCATTTGTAACCTCAACGATAATACATGTTACAATGAGACTAGTGTGCTAAAATTTCTGTCTTGCCTGTGCAAATGTCTGCGGACAATAACTATTTTGCTTATGCTTAACTACTAGGTAGCAACATCCACAACATTAAGAACTGAATTATGCTTTAGCAAAAATACAAGCTGCTTTTAATCCCTCTGTCACATAGTATACACACCATTTTTGCTTTTTACAAACTGTTAAATATGCAGTGAAACTGTAACAGATACTGTTGATAAAGTTCCACTGAACACAGGACATTCTTTTAAACCGCAGAAGCTACACAAGATAGTATTGCGAGCTTAATCTTTGCACTGTATCAGTTAGTAATAAAGTAATACTAACAGTTGGATGTATTGTTATTCAGGGTGTAAAGCTTGATGAAAAAAGGCATATTGTGGTGGATGAGTTCCAGAACACCACTCGTGCAGGTGTCTATGCAGTCGGGGATGTTTGTGGGAGAGCTCTTCTTACACCTGGTATGGTTTCAGGATCACATACTTGTGAAGAATTTGTTCCTACATGCATTAAAATTTTCTGGGGGTTTTTGTGTGAATACATAAAATGCTCATTATAATACATTACACTCTGTTTTGGCATAGTATTCATTAAGCACACTCAGAAACCAATTAAGTGATTTAAAGTCTTAAAACAATTAATTAAGCTTGAAAGATCATGATGCACATTGTGCAATTCAGTCTTCTGCACCTTTCACATTGTGTTTGACACAACACATCCTCCATACATGAGGAAGTTGGGTTTGTGCATTTTTTTGTTACTCTAGCGACATCAACTGGTCAGAGTAGATTGGACATGCTTACCATTCATCACACCATTCATCTTACCATTTTTTTAAATAAATAGTTTATCATCTGTTTGGAGGGAATGTATATTCATTTTTCTTCTGATTAGCTGTTGTTGCTTCCTGTTTTTGTTTGTATGGACAGTTGCTATTGCTGCTGGCAGAAAGCTTGCTCACCGGCTGTTTGAGGGAAAAGCAGACTCCAAAATCAATTATAATAATATCCCCACTGTTGTGTTCAGCCACCCACCTATTGGCACAGTGGGGCTAACTGAAGGTGAGCTTACATACAGATAATGCTTCCTTAAAGTATCTTGAAGATCAGACTACATATGTAGCATTATTATTCTTTTATATACCATTATAATATGTATTAATTGTTTTTAGTTTCAGTCATTCTTTGTTTTTTTTTTATTACTTGCATTTTATATTATTTATCTATATATTTTTATATAGCTTTAGTTTTAGTAATTTATTAATTCAGCATCAACTTTAATTCAGTTATCTATCTATCTTTCTATCTACACACCCATTAAGTTACTTTCTTTTTATTCCTGTATTGTCAGTAGATCACTAGCAAAACTTTACACTACCGTCAGTGCTTTTATAGGATTGTGGACACTAATTTGCACTGTTTAGTAAATCTGGCCCTAAGTCTGCATGTAGCATGTCCTAAAGTGTTTTCAATATACTGACTGACTGACATCTTAACTAATGGGTTGAGCTACTCTTACAAAATACATTAATAAATACATTTTTTTATTTTGCAGATGAAGCAATCAAGACCTGGGGAAAGGACAATGTGAAGGTTTATACCACTTCTTTCACCCCCATGTATTATGCCATCACCACTCGAAAGAGTCAGTGCATCATGAAGTTGGTGTGTGCTGGCAACAATGAGACGGTGAGGTCATAATCCATCTATCGATCATAAATCGGTAGAAAATATCAAGAAGGATCTTGAATAATATATCAAATAATATTTGCCATTTCATTAAGTTATTATAAATAAGTCACTTTTCTTTTTAGGTGGTTGGTCTCCATATGCAGGGTTTTGGCTGTGATGAGATGCTTCAGGGTTTTGCTGTGGCCGTTAACATGGGAGCTACTAAAGAAGACTTTGACAGAACCATTGCCATCCACCCAACGTCCTCAGAGGAGCTAGTAACACTGCGCTAATAAAGTCTTCATATTGCAAGATGAAGCTTTGTTCCAATCTAAACAATAAAAATACAATTTCTTTGACTATTCTCCCAACATTAGTATTTTGTAATAAGTAATGACAAGCATATATTTGGTTTGTTATATCTCTGGGGTCATGTATTATCGCCAGTGATTAAGAAAGACACATTACTACCGTTCACCAGGCTGTGTCTCCTGTACATTGCATTGTTGTACCCCATCGCTCCGATTTTTGATTATTGTTTGATTGGAACAGGGTAAGATGAATGCAAGATGAAAGCTAAAAGTGAAATTAAACCTGTTTATAGTCAAACACTGTTGCTTTAACTTCACATTTTTGGAAGGTTGGATTCAGAGTGTTGTTTTCAGTAGTAGCGTGGTGTAACAGGGCTTACTCAATATATGTAAAATAAAATTGTGGATATGCACAGTTCAGCCCTTAGGCATAGTCTTTGAATACATTTACAAAACAAATGTATGTCTTTGTGTGGTTCATTGATCTTTTCTTAAATTCTGTATTGACATTGTCAATATACTATAATAAACCTGCCACTTTTCATAAAAAATTATATTGACATAATTTGTCAATTCTTCGAAAGCTTGAAGTGTTGCATGTATAAGAGGCATTAAGGACTAATGGAGTTATATAAAGCAACTGTTCAGAATGATATTTGACAATTACTGCGATTACAAACTTCTAGTGTTGGTATTGGCAAATATTTTCTTGCTTAACATTTACTCAGATGCTTCCATTTAGCATTGTTTTACTAAGAAAATATAGAGAAATTTTGAATAAAAACAGATGGAGGTTTTATATGAATGTTTGGCTGTGGTGGTAATTCAAAGGCTGTTTTGATCAGCTGATAATTTGAGAGGCATTAGCAGACGATGACGTCTATTTTGAGTTCATTTCATTTGCATTAAAATTCTCATTCGCATAGCCAACATATAAAGCAAAGCTCATATATTAACCTACCTGGTCATGTGCTTGTCACGTTACTTAAAAAAATCTGCACTACCAGCCAAAAGTTTGGTATTAGTGAGGCTTAATGCTTTTCTATGAGGTCTTATACGCAAAACTACAAATGAAACAGAATTCATCTTAAAATATTTTCTAATGTAAATTTTAAAATGCTTTATTCAAAGCGCAGATGTAATGCCAGCATCCATTACTCCAGTTTTCCGAGTAACAATCTTGCAGAAAGCAAGTGGTTTTTAGTCCTGGTCCTGACCACTCTGCAGATTTTGTATGGCTCCCTTAAACACAGCCAAGATCACCAGCTCATTAAGTGAGAGCACCATGAACTCTGAAAAAGTGTCTGAAAGATACACACAAGATGTGAAAACCACGGTTCTATTACACCCTTTTGGTGCTTTCAGAATAGCTGAAAATACTTAAGTAAATAGATTTCTTCAGAATTACCTGATGATCCTACAAATTGCATATTTCCGATTAAATCCACCATATGGCTGATTCATTAAATTGAAGCAAAAACACTAGAGGGAATGTTTGCCCAACAGTTTAAAGACATCATAAACTCAAAGCATTTATGGAAAGATTAAAAGGCACATTTAAAATAGTGGACAAAAAGGACCAGACAGAAAAGGTTTATGAAAAAGATTTTTTTTTTTAATGGTTAAAAGGCTTATATGGCCACTGTTGGTCAAATTAAATATACTTAAAAACAGTTTACAATAGGAATGGTGCAATACCATTAAAACAGAAATTAAGTTACATTTAAAAAAACAAAAACAAAAAAAAAAAAACCAAGAGGTCATGAAACAATGAGCTGCTTAAAATTTCATTACCCCTGAGTTTCTTCTCAAACGATGGACAGGCAATAAACCTAAAACAGATCATACAGAAGCCCACATGATTTTTACCAGGCTCGACTTGCGTAAACATGACCACTTCAACCTAAACAAAGAAAAACGCAACGCTGGTACTGGTAATGGCACAGAACAATTCTCATTTAAACCCAATACCAAACGTTTTTCCAAACGTGTTCGTTTTGAAAGTCCAGTGTCCAAATAGTTTGCGTAAAAAATTAAAAAGGAGAGAAATAAACGAAGTACAGCTTAAAGAGAGTCACATTAGTGCTTCTAATATCCACCGTAGCCACCTCTTCCATATGCCCCACCGCCGCCGCCGCCGCCTCCGCGTGGGTAGGGCCCACTGCTCCTGCCGGAATAGTAGCCTGCTTTCATGGCCCCGTAGCCCGAAGGCTGCTGTCCATAACCCTCGCCGAAGTCACTGTAGCCATTCCCGTTGCCGTATCCACCGGCCATCTGGTCACTATAGCCTCCTCCGTAGCTACTTTGGCTTTCGTAGTTGCCATCGTTACCGTAGCCGCCGTTCTGATAGCCGTAGTCGCTATAGTAACCACCTCTTCCGCCGCCATAGCCGCTTCCCCGGCCCATTCCTCGGCCTCCCCTTCCGCCGCGACCACCGGCAGATTGCATCTCTTGTTTTGTGAGAGCCTTCTTCACCTCCACCTTGTGTCCGCTGATCATGTGGAACTTCATGACGACGGCTTTATCGGCGGAGTCGTTATCTTCAAAGTAGACAAAACCGAAACCTCGCTTTTTCCCAGTGTCTTTGTCGGTGATGACCTGAGCCTTCTCGATGGCACCGAACTGGGAGAAATAATCTTGGAGGTGTTCGTCCTCGATGTCGTCTTTCAATCCCCCCACAAATATTTTCTTGACCTTGGCTAGTGCCTCCGGTCTACCGGCGTCTTCCCGGGCTACCGCTCGCTTCAGATCCACGTTGTTGCCGTCCACGACATGAGGCCTAGCTGCCATGGCGGCGTCTGCTTCCTCAACGCTCGAGTACGTTACAAAGCCGAAGCACCGGGAGCGCTGCAGCGGCTGGTTCATCACCACCACACAGTCGGTCAACTGTCCATATTGCTCAAAATGTGCCCTCAAGCCTTCGTCGGTTGTTTGGACGTTCAGGCCGCCAACAAACAGTTTACAAAGCTGGTTAGTCATTTTCTTACAATGGACGTACTATCTGAGAACACGCGCAGCGGAAGAAAGAAGTCAATGCGTTTGAAACGCGGAGGCGGTTCCTTTTGTGCACGTCAACACATACGTAGTGGACTCTGATTGGCTACAAAGTAAAGCACTTAAATCAAACCCATTCTTAATTAGCTAGATGCATTGTAGGCTGAAACTAGAGTCAAAGCTAATTTGTGAATCTATTTCTTTTTGGGTTTAAAAACGTATTTTGTAAAGACACAATTATGATTTAGTGTTGTATGAACTTGACAGCAGGTAAATTTGTTACAAATGCAGTTCTATGCAGAATTTAAGAAATAGTGTGAAAATGTGTTAACATTTCTATTGTCAAAATACTGTCTTATGTAGTTTTATTTTGCTGCAAATAATCTAAGTGCATTTTATATAAAATATATTTTAAATCACAGTAAGACACAACTACTCCACACAAAGAACAAATGTGTTTTAGTGATTCTAAAAAGTATAATCTATTTTTATTAGAAAAAAAAACATTTGGTGGAATAACCTGAAAGCACTATGAACAAACTCAAGTTAACTTTAGGCCTGTAGGCATCAAGCAGGCATTTTATGTGTTACACACCTTTTGGCACATTTAAAAATGATGCATGTGATGTTTTGATATGTTTGACAGTAGGCCAACTAGGCTCAGGGACAATGCAGCTGTATCATTCATTCAGTGTTTATGTTTGTACACCTGTTGCATGATAATCCAATTAAAATGCATTATGTTGAAGGACAGCCACCATCATTTTAAAACAAGCTAGCCAATTAATACAGTGACTGTGGTGGGAGCAGTTAGTTACTAAAGAGAGTTTCACCTGCAGTAAGATCACTGGTTAAAGATTAGTTAAAAGTTTAAGTTTCAAGTGAGATGGTCAGATGGTTGGCTTTGTTGCGGTCACCAATACAGTCTGATTTTTGTACAAAAGAAAACTTTCTTCACCAGCAAGAGCAGTAAAATAATCACATACAGGAAATACAAGGTTATATAGTCTTAAATTAATTTCAAAGTACCATTCAAGCACGTGTGTATACATACACATACATACCAGCTAACACACAAAATTGGCACTGCTATTGCTTTCAATTTTCATTTGTGAAATGTTTGACATTCAGAAACTTTTCCAAATCAGTAAAGCACCTGACTTACAGGTTTATTACCAATGCATTTGCAAATAACAAGTTGCAGTTATTCTTTATAGTGCAAATACATGAAACAAAAATAAGCTTCTGGGGCTAAAATTTATATTCTAAAATGCATAACTTCAGAGTGCCTGCCTCATCATCACAATGCATAAATACTCAGTACAGTGTAACTGCTGCAGAAAGATCTGTTTGCATGTTATGCAGAACTAATTTAAATGTGATGCTACAAATTCCCCTGCCTAATCTATTGGACCACCTGTCTGTGTGCACACACACACGTGCACAAATCCATCTCCAATTAAATCTCTCCAGCCCTACATATTGCTTTTACGCATAGGAATAAACTCATATCATGCACATAATCCACACACACCCAAATCACTTCAGACTTTTTTTTTTTCTTTTTTTTATTAAAACGTATACAGATTTATAAAAAAAAGATTAAAAATAAAAGGTTACAAAAAAAAAAAAAAACTAAAAATTCCATCATTTCACCAGTCCATTATTAAAAATCATAACTACTCTGTGGATCATGTAGATAACCAAACTCCATGGCCACAGTTGATGTGGGCAGAGTCCGGCATCCAAGGTCACCTGGGAAGGAAGACAGGAAGAGAAGACAACACATTAGTCATGCAAGATAAAACAAAAATGTGATCAAGAAAAAAATCCTTAAAATGGCATATCAAGGCCCTAAGAAGCCGCGGTGTTACAAACTCAAATTCCATCGCACCAGTTCATGTAAAGTCCACTTGACTTGTGGATGGAGACTAATTAAAAACAACTTAAGGAATAAATATAATCCATTTATGAATAAAAATTGCAATACTTGACCAACACGTAGTGAAGACAGGTTGATTACATACCTAGATCGCAGGATGATATCCTAATGAGATATTTCAGTCCTATCACAATCGAACCCAGGTACTGAACAGGTTCCCTGTACAAACAAACTGCTACAGCTATTTTGAAGTACTGGAATAACTGAAAGAACACCTATATGTGGGAATCAAGAGTAAATATAAACCATAGACACTATATAAATATACTTATAGCACTGAATGTGGGGCTGTGTTAGGTTAAGGTCACGTAGTAATGAAACTACATATATATATATGCTTAAATGACTATCTCAGGTGTGGTGGAAACCCCTTAGTTAAAGTCTATCAGCCAAAACGCCGTCTGAAAGGATAATTAAGCTGTGAAACTTTTATTTAAAAAGTAACATACAATTGCATATCAATGCTTAACAATACTGGATTGATCTGAAGACATAATATACAATACACAAGAGAATGTTGGAAGTAATGATGCTCATACAGCGTTGAACTGAACTCCATGAGTGGATTTATGCGCTGGTTTACAAAATAATGGAAATAACGTAGCCTAATCTATCCCATCATGATAAACTAGTTTGAAAAAAATTCGTGGTGGGTTTTATACAGACGAACACAAACTCAAAACTGCATGCGTTAATCCCCCCATGACAATAGGCAACAGTTTATATAGAAAACAGGTCTACTGAGAATGCATTTTTGACAACAAATCGCCAGTGCTGAACAAAACTGAAATTTAAAACGAATGGGTTACGAACAAATCGCATTTTAAAAAAAGAAAAACAAACAGGGCCAACTTTGCTGCATGCCCTAAAACGTGGAAAATAAATGATATAATATATTTACTAGAACATGTCCTACAACTAAAGCTGGTCGAGCAAGTCAGGTTTCTGGGAAGAGATCTTCTTCCTACCTGTTAAGAATTGAGGTCTTTAAGGTATGCTTTCACAGTGTCCGCCATCTCTTGCATGGCCGGGGTGAATGAGCCCAATGTGGAAACCGAGAGAACCTGGGGGGAGGGGGCAGCTTTCCGAGTCTTTTCCCAACACGCTTCTAGTAGCCTCCGTAGCCACCCCTGCCGTAACCAGGCCCGCCGCCACGGGGGTAAGGGGCTCCGCTTCTACCGGCATACGTGTTTCCACCCTTCATGGGCCCGTAACCGGAGGACTGCTGGCCGTATCCGCTGCCAAAGTCACTGTAACCGTTACCACCGCCATAGCCTCCCATCTGTTCGCCGTAGCCCCCTCCGTATCCACCCCCGTAGCCTCCGCTTCCATAGCCGCCGCTGTAGCCGCCATCACTGCCGCCGTAGCCTCCGCCATAGCCGCCGCCGTAGCCGCCGTATCCTCCTCTCCCGCCGCCGAAGCCATTTTGATTCCTCCCCATACCTCTTCCTCCTCCTCTCCCCCTGCCGCCCCGAGCTCCGCCGGCGGCCTGGATCTCTTGTTTCGTGAGCGCTTTCTTGACCTCCACTTTGTGTCCGTTGATCATGTGGAACTTGAGCACGACGGCTTTGTCGGCTGAGTCGTTATCTTCGAAGTGGACAAAGCCGAACCCACGCTTCTTGCCGGTGTCTTTGTCGGTGATGACTTCGGATTTCTCGATCATGCCGAACTGCGAGAAATACTCGGTCAGGGTGTTCTCCTCGATGTCCTCTTTTAGGCCCCCGACGAATATCTTCTTGACTTTGGCGAGAGCTTCGGGCTTCCCGGCGTCTTCTCGAGCCACGGCTCTCTTCAGCTCCACGGTTTTACCGTCTACCACATGTGGCCTGGCGGCCATTGCTGCATCAGCCTCCTCTGCGCTGGAGTACGTTACGAAGCCGAAACAACGAGACCGCTGAAGTTGATCGTTTTGAACCACCACGCAGTCCGTTAGTTTACCGAACTGTTCAAAATGAGCGCGGAGCCCATCATTAGTTGTTTGGACGTTCAGGCCACCAACGAAAAGTTTGCAGAGCTGCTCCATTGCTGACATATCGTTCCGCTAGACCGCCGTAACGACTCTACTGTGAAGAAAGGGCCTTTTTTTTAAAATGACTGTCGTCATGACGCACTCTTCTCTCCTGCGGTAAGACACGCCCCTTCGCTGGAAAAAGGCGGGCTTGTATCAGAAAAACAAAATAAAAATCGCATATATCAATGAATTTTAAAAGGCATAAAAAAAAACTAACATATAAAATGTAAAATAAGAAAACTACCAATTTGTATAATTGTGTCAAAAATAAACTTCATTTTAAAAGTAATTGTCAAATTTGCATCCTCAGTATTTAAAATTAGTTTGACCAACCCTAATTTATGTAACAGCACAAATGGTAAAGCCAAAAAAAAAAATCTGACTTTTTTTCTAATAGGTCTAAAACTGACATAAAAAAACAAAAACAAACATATGCTATGTTTTTTTTTTTTTTTGAGGGAACCCATCTAGAAAATGCTTGCAGGGTTTTAGAACTAGAGCCTAAACAGCTGTATTTGCTTCACATAGAGTTCACCTCGTAGAAAACAAATACAGCTATCTGGAAGTAACATTTTAGATGCAATAAAAAATGAAACACATAGCAGACATTTGACAGTTTCTGTGGCATTTGTGTCACTCTTTGTAGCACTTCAATGGTCTAAAATAAATGATTTTTAAAACTAACTATCAACCATATCATCATAAATAGTTGTTGATGGCAGCTTTATTTGAATAAAATATGGATTTGCATTGATTGTGGTTACATGAAATAGTTAAACAACACCTTTTTAAAGTATTTATATTCACTCATGTAGGCTGTAGGCCTATATGCACACTAATGTGTATGCAAAAAAAACAATCCTAGTCAATGTGAGGATGGTGGAAAAGTGTGATGACATTACAACAAAACCTGCTTGCTAAATAAAACTGAATTGGCTGAGTTTGATTGAGGGGGCAGTTGCATGACCTATCTACTCAGCATGAGCAATAGGAACTGATAGACGAGATCTGCATAACAGATGAAATGTCTGGAGCGAGCCATTTACAGATATATGGTGACACTTAATGTTGACGGGTGGAGATTGTGTCTTTGTTTGAGAGTGCTCTTACCTTTTAATATGCAAAACACATCCATCGTCTAAGTGTGAGATGAGGTTTCAAGCTGTTATGGCAGCATATTTTGAATTGACCTAAAGACTTTAGATATGCAATACGACTGTGTGTGAGGCCACTGTTGCATTCATTACTTTTGCTCATATCCAAATGACACAAGAAGTATGAGGGTGTAATTGATGGATTCTGTTTACATCTGGTATTTAACATTTACAAATCTGCTCAATGTTTGTGGTCAGGTCACCCAAGAGGGATGTTAAAACCAGGTGTAATAGGGCCATGGTGTCTACCAACTCAGTCCAACCTCCCCAGGAACCCTATGAATGTTGAATGATGTGTAACTCCCTCCACCCTCCTACTTCCTGAAGTAAAAACCAAACTTCTTCTTTTTCAGTGCACCATAGTTAATGTCATTCCAAATACTTGACTTCTGTTTCATAGTCACTGCTTATTGCAGTATCATTCACACCAAGGGCAGTACTTTAAACAGACCCTCACAAATAATTGAATGCAATTTTACAAAACCACAAAAGTATTATGAATGAATCAAATACTTTTATTCAGTGAGGACACGTTAAATTGATAAAAAAGTAACAATAGAACATATCTAATAGTACAAAGATTTTTTCATAATAAATGGGGTTCCAGAAAAATATTGAAGAGCACTGTTGAGACTTCTTTTGAAAACATAAAATAATATTCCCAAACTTATGCATTTGAATGGGATTGTATGTGCCGTATACCATCCAATTATTATGAAAAACAGCAATAACAGTTTTGTGTATTATACTAGATGTGTTTGTTTAAGAAAGGCATCCTCAGTTAAATATGAAATGTTAGATGTTCTGTTGCAACTCAAGACTCTTGCAACTCTTTTCAAGGCAAGAATGTGCTGCATATATACGTTTGCTGCTTATAATTTCATTTAAACCTCCAGATGTAAATGTTTTGCAGGTCACCACGATTATAAAGCTCACATTTTTTTTATATTTTCGGTCATTTTACTGAGCTCAGGGTATACAGTACATGTACTTTTAGTTAAATGTTTATAGCAAAAGACAAGCATTGCAGTGAAAGCATTCATTCTTCATAAGAGATGCCTTATCATTCACCAGTTTTATCTAAATCAGTGATGCCCAAACCAGGGCCATCAGGCTACAACAGTGGGGCAAAAATAGAAAAAAAGGTTTCTTTTCTTTGTGTTTATGTTCGTGCGTTATATGTGATATAACCCATAAGAACCCACAGTGCAACACTATTAATTATCTGGAAAGGTCTTTTTAAAGCATTTTCCCTCACTTTCAACTCAGGAAGTCCCTAAGTGACACATAATCAACACCCAGGTGCAGTCATGTGACAATTTTTGCATTTTTTATTCAGCATTTTTTTAAAAAAATGTTTGTTTTTTGTTACTAAAGGTATTTTCAACCCATGCAGCAATTCTAATGTTTTAAGAACATGTCCTAAATTACACTTAACCTGGTTTTAATGCATTTCTTGAACAAAATTATTTAAAAGAAGTTACAAAGATATTGTGGTCAGTAGGCAGAGTTTTGATCTGACATATTTGTCACATTAAGAAAAATGGTAATGAGCTGCTCTATTAATTTAGCTGAATCAGTCATTTTAGTGTTAAATATTTTCTGCTGCTCATTTCAAAGCATTTTAACAAGTCTACATGCATATTTAACATGTTGACCTCCAGTGCGAGGTCATTATTTAATTTATTTCAATTTGCACATTTTCAAGTTGTGAAAAAAATAAAAATAAAAATTAATTTCTGGTTAAACCATAGACATGAAAAGGTAGAATTTTGATATGTTACAAAAGAGTTGATGTAAAATGCAATGGTCACAGTTGTGGTTGTTGTGGCAAAGCAAATAAAATGCAAAAACTTTATTACTCTACTTCGAACTTTTATCTTTCCAGAAAAGTCACGATTTTGATATATGTTGTGGAAAAGCAAAAAAACTCTTATAAAGCAAAAAAAAATTTTTTACTGAGAAGTAAATTCCCAATATCGCATATATGTAACATTACAGATATTTCACAAGGAGGGGTTGAATTTTAAAAACAAGAAACATAAGTTATAAGTGGTTCATTGTTTTATATGTCTCAGAATTTTTCTATAAGGAGAAATTGGTCCGGGTTCTCATGGGATAAGGGGATCTATTTTTAATATAAGTTTATATAAAGTTTTAATATAATATAGTTGGATCTAACTCAACATTCACAACGAAATTTTGTGTCAAATCATCAAGCTTTGGGTACCTCTGAGCTAACTCAGTGATCTTGATTATAACACGTATGACCACTGAGTGGCGCTAGAGAGACTGGAGAGCGGTGTTTTGTGAAGGATTGGAAATCTCGTGTTTTCTCGCGATACGTGGTGACGACCGCTGCAGAATTCAAACTAGCAGTTTGAAAGTTCCCGAGCAAGAAAGCGGTTGGGGCAGTTCATTGTTCAGATATAAAGTTGTTATCGCCAACTTTAAATCTAAAGGTAAACACATTTAGACATGTATTTTGTTGTGTAGCTGCCAATCCAATGTAACAATATTCTTAATACATGTGAAATCATTCTTATTACCACTGTCATGCGATGTTTTTGATCGAAGTTTGCACAGCTAGCTCGACGTTTAATGCGTTTAACATTATAGTTGACCAAAAAAACATTAGATTCAGCATTTATTCACCCTCATGATGTTCCTCACCTATTTGACATTCTTTCTTCAATGAATAACTAAAGGAGAATCACTGTTACTCTGTATAAAGGTGTAATGAAAGTGAATGGTGACCGACAGGGCTGGACTAAAACACAAATATATGAGAGATGAAAGGTGTACATCACATATGTTCTTTCTGAATTCAGATGTCAGATCTTGAGGATGAGATTAAAGTGTTACGGCGGAAGGTGCAGGAAGGAGCAGAGGCTCTTCAGAGGGCTGGGCAGTATGGACTTCAACTCTTGGATGACAAAATGGATCTGCACAACAAATTGGAGGAACAGCGAATTGAGATGTCCAGTGTCATTGAGGTACTACTGACCCAGCATTTCATCTCCACAATAGGATGACTGACAGTCCGGTTTGTAATTGAGTGATTCTTTTCTAATTGCAGGCCCTGGAACAAGAAAAATACTCTTTACAAAGGGAAGTTGAGTTAAAAGCCAGAATGCTGGAGAGTTTGCGATCCGAATTTGATCTTGTCAAAAACCAACAGAAACATCAAATGGAGCAGCAACAAACTCTGCTGGAGAGGAACCATGCTCTTGAGCTGAGCGATTTCAAAAATAAGGTCAGCTTAACTTTTTACGTTAACATAATTTCTGACAATTTGATAATGGGGTGAGTGTTCAGGAAACTTGAAAACTACTTTCAGTTTTACATTTGGTGACGCCACTAGCAGCAAAAACTTGTCAATTTTGGATTAAAGCTTAACTTCAGAAAGTTACTTATTGTGTAACGTATTGTCTTGAAAAGAATGATCTCATCTACAATGCTGATGAAATGTCTTTGTAGTTGGAGAAAATGAAGACGGATTTAGAGGAGGCTCAACTTGCTGAGAAGCAGATGAGACACAAGCTGGACCAGCAGTCTGAAGCACTAAACAGCAAAACCGAAGAACTTCGTGTCCTCACAGAGCGTGCACATGAAACAATGTCCTCAGAGATCCTTGAGCTGCAAATGCAGATGGAGGATATGGAATCTTCAATGGTAAATTACTTTCCGATCTTTAGTTTTAATGGAAGAGCATGGTTTTATAGAAATAAAGAATAACAGTGGGCCCTTGATGCTGAAGTTTGACCTTGTCTTGCAGGCGACTTTGGAGCAGGAGCTTCAGGAAGCACGATACAAAGAAGAGCAATTACATTTGGCCGATACCACCCTCCAGAGACAACTAGAGAGACTCACAGAGGAGAAGGAAGAGAGAGAGAAAGAGGCAGTGTCTTGCTACAATGCTTTGGAGGCATGTCTATAAGCATTTTAAAGTAAACATGTTAAAAAAAAAAAACAACTTGTATTACACTACCTTTCAAAAGTTTGACGTCAGTAAGATATTTTAAAAGAAGTCTGTTATTCCTCACCAAGGCTGCATTTATTTGATTAAAAAGTAACATTATGAGATATTACAAGGTAAAGCAACTTCTTTTTATTTTCATTTATTTTCTGTGATGGTAAAGCTACGTTTTTCAGCAGCTGGTTTTCCAGTCATTAGTGTCACATGATGCTTCAAAAATCATTATTAATATGTTGATTTGGTGCTGAAGAATTAAAAAAAAACAAAAAACGTTTTTATTGTAAAAAAAAAGTTCTGATGCACATTTTCTGTGCATATTCAGGGAAAAACCTAATCAAGTCAAAAATCGTATTTTTTTTTTTTTAAAAAAACTAAAAATATAAATATATAAAATTATATTATTTGTTTTACTTAATGTAGAAAGCTCGTGAAGCCAACCAAGACCTTCAAATCCAGCTGGAACAGGTGTTGCAGCAGGCACAAGATCCAAACAGCAAAGGCAATTCCTTGTTTTCTGAGGTAACTCATTAAGCATTATTTCTACTACTTAACTTTATGCTATTTATGTCTGCTAAGATTTCATTATAACTTGAGCTTAATTTTGAGAGTGTCTAAATAACATTTTGTAATACCTATGCAATATCTTTTTTTTTTTTTCAGTTAAAAAAAGGCAGTAAACCTAAAATTACTACGAACAGTTAATATATAGAAATGGTCATTACTAAATGTGAAGTTACACCTTAATTCCTTTGTGCCATGACACAAAATATTTTGCACAGGTAGAGGACAAAAGAGCAGAGATGGAGCGACAGCTGAACAGCATGAAACGACAGCATGAGTCTCTACATAAGCAGCATGCTCTTACCAAGCAACATATGCACCGCATGAAGGTAAATAATGGTTTATGAGAAATTACATTTTATTTATGTTGTACATTTTCTCACTATATTGTTTTCCTTGTGTCTGCCATTTTAGATGCAGATAGCCACCCTTATGCAGCTCCAGGGCAACAGGGCTGACCCAGCGCAGCTTGAACGATTGCAGTTCATGTTGTCTGAAAAGAACAATGAGATAGAAAGCCTGATGATTAAAGTAAGAGAACTGGAGAAAGAGAAGGTAAGCACTGCACAATATAGTCAACATAGAAATTAAAAATCTGACCGTTTGAGAAACCAATACTATTAACTCTGTCACCAGCAGATGACTGTAAAAGACCAGCATCCAGCTGCCCTCTGTAAAGAGGGTGAACTTATGGATGAGACTTATTACACAGACTTATTAAAAATGCAACTTTCAAGTTCAAAGTAAGTGTTCTCTCGTTAATTATTTGTACTGGTGGTGTTACCTCAGACCTTTTTAAAGCAATTATGACATTTATGTGTATAGGAAGGATGCAGAGAAACTAAAGGATGAGTTGTCCATGGCAAGAATGAAAGCTCTCTCTGAAAGCCAGAGAGTGTTGGAGTTGGAGAGGAAACTCTATGGCACAGAGCAAGCACTTAAACAAAGACACAGTGACAATATGAGGCTCCAAGTCAAGCTTGAAGAACTAAAGATGAAATATACACCCAATGGTAATTTTGTTTTCTCCATCTCTGAAACTTAGTTTTCTACATCAATATTGATTTTTAACAATAACCTATAAAACTAAGTATAAGACTGACCTACTGTGATCAAAGAGGATGTTAATCATGGAAATGATTGTGCAGCTCTCCACCAATTTCTAATCTAGACAAGCAAATTAATAAAATAATTCTTAAGCACTGACAGGGGGTGTAATGCTACGTGTATTTTGTACCGCAAATTTCCATCACAAGTCTTTCGGTTGAATACACATGTGTACCAAACAAAAACAGCATGGTTGTAACCACTGCAAAAGTGAAACTTAATTGAAAACTTCCGGTTTTATATCTTGTAACTTTTAAAAAGAAACAAAGTCTCATCCTTCAAAGTTAATTTAAAAACTGTTTTACTTGCAACTGATATTTTTAAAAATAATTTGTAATTAAATTTAAGTTTGGGATCTGTTGTTCATTGTAACTTTAGGGTAATGTAAAAGGGTTTAGAACATAAGCTGAGGTAGATTTTTAATAGCAATTTTTACAGTAAACCAATGTTTAATATTAATAATAGTAATTCAGTTGTATGTTTAGTTTTCCCCCTGCTGTACTGAAACCATGGCATACGTTTGGAACCTGCCTGTTTGTGTACAGTTACACTCTTAGAACTTTGTGAAAATGGGTGAATGCTGTGTAAGAGGCTGATATGGTTAGCTGATTGGTGTGGTTCATTAACTCTTTAACAAAGACTTTCCTATAAAATGATGTATGGGAAAAATAATTTGAAACCAAGGCCACTGAAAAATTGGGTGGGTACTTTTGCACTCTGTTGGATAACTGCTATAATAATTTGTCTTTGTGGTGCAATTACATGCTGGTAATGAATGTACCATTATGTATTCAGAGGTGAACAAAGCACAAGTACAGAAACGGCGGCGGGAGAAGTTTCCTGTACCTGTTCCAGAGGAGAAGTCAGCATCTAGCAAAGAGGAAACTGCAGCCATGGATACTGAGCCAAACAAGGGCTCAAGTGAAAACACAGAGGAAGAAACCCTCAGTCATCCCGTTGAGAAGCCAGTTGTGATCCCGTTACAGTCTGCACATCCCACAGAACCCAACCCCCGTGAACTGCCTCGCGAAAGCAAGTCTGTTCGAATCTGCGAGGATCCCCCAGTCTGCATTCCTGATGCGCCCAGGTCAGTGCCCACCTCTGCATGCCAACCCTTCTCCTTTCTCCTGCGCTGTGTCAACTTTACAGTCTTTGTCATCTTCCTCTTCCTGGGTTTCATGAGAACCCTCACTCCTCGACCGTCACTTCCCGCTCTACCGCTGCCTCTCAGGAACCCTGTAGCTCGAAGAAACTTATTTTGACATTTAATCTCTTTTGATCTTGGTTTAATGACTACAGAATGTAAAGATGAAAGGTTAAAACTGTTGTGAAATGTATATTTGAGTAATAGAAATACATAGTTGTTAACCTTTTGCACTTTAACTGTCAGACCTTTTTGACAGCAGCATAAAAATGTTAAAGTTTTAAGGAAACACTGCTGTGGGTGTAGCAATAATGTTAGTGACAGTAACTTAACTTTTAACAAAGCACTCCTGTGGCAGTCGCAATAATAGTGGTTGCAATTAACGTAATGCTGTTTTATGATATTTACATTTTAGCACTTAAGGTCTGTATTTTGAACCACCACAAACTGAATGATTTGCCTGTAGGTCTCCTGTAAGTGACTCCAATAGCAAGAATGAGGCTCAAACTCATCAAAGCAGTGAAGAGGAGGACAACTGGAGAACTGAAAAGAAGAGGAAAAAGTACCAACAGCCCACTCATGTTAACTCCGAAAAAACTATGGCAAACGAGTGTGCTCAACAGTAGTTTGGCTAATGTAAAATGTGAATCCTTTATCATTTGTCATTAATTATTTTGTGGGTTGTCCTGTCTATGCACATGATTTGTAGAACTGTTTACTTTTATACATGTATTAATATGATTTGTATTATAGTTCATTATTTGAGCCTGTTTAAATAAAACAAAAAACAAATCCAGCCTAAGTAATTTATTACCTTTTTGATTTTTAACTTCTGTACCTAATATTTCTGTTTACAAACATACATGATTGACTGAACAGTGTACAAGCCATTGTGTTATTGTATATTGAGTACAGTATTTGTCATTTTATAATCACAAGTTCTGCTTTAGCTGTATTTTTTAGAAAATGGTTAGTTTTATAACCATTAATTTCTAATATATCCGTATTGTTGTTGTTTTTTTTGGTCTTGGAAAAGAAAAATCATTTTGGATATCTTTGTTGCTTGTTTAATCCACATAGCCTATGAATTACTTAGCAGTTAACGTTACATTTATAGCCTTGTCCTATTTAAATAATAATAATATAAAAATATATGTTACATTTTCTTTTTAAAGATAATAATGTGTTTTGTTTTGTTTGTAGTTTGATAGTAATAATAAGTGGTGGGTTCAACTTGCTTTTGATTGCATCATGAAGAGGTGCATCGTCCTTTAGCCAATCATCACGACCAGAACGAATGACGTTTTCCGAAAAACACAGTTGCAGTTGTCTGATTGGTTCACGTAATCCGTCCAGATGGACTGCGGAAATGCACGTGGTTTCTAGTTGTTTCTTTCTGGATGTGCAGTCGTTAAACTCAGCATGTTAACAACCAAAATAAAATATATTTTGATGTTTTTACCGTAGAACGCGGAAATCCAAGATGAGTTAATTTAGTACCTTATATCGCCCAAGTTTGGGAATGGATTTTTACTTTTAACTCCTGGTGATGGATGACGTGTGATCGTTCATCAGATTATTTTTCATAATTTATTTGCGCGCGTATTACATTTTTTTTTTTGTCCAAAATAATGATTTCCAGATGTATAATAATGCAAAGGAGGTGGAAACTTGGATTGTCAATCGCTCTCTGGCTTGTCAGTGTTCATCTCATATGTGCCCACAGTGAGAAGGTGAGATCTGCTTTTGCACATCTTAGTATTTCCTTTATTGTAACGCTTTAATAACATTATCATTTTGGCTACTCAGTCACCAACAGCCCTGTCTATCAAAGAAGGCTCTGATGATCATAGCAAGGGTCAAGAGACACTATTAGAGGATGAGGATTCTGAAGATTTGGAGGTGTTCAGACCTACAGACAAGTGGCAAACTCTCAAACCAGGTGTGTTTATTCCCATGCTGACTGTTGCGTCCTTCAATAAATGGATGACTAACAGACCAACTCCTTATTTGTCTGTAATTCAATTTAGGTCAAGCAGTTCCAGCAGGCTCTCATGTCAGATTGAATCTTCAGACAGGCCAAAGAGAGGTCAAGATGGGAGAGGAGGAAGGTCTCAAATACAGGGGAGATGGAAATAGGTATATTAATAGAAGAATGTAGTATTCTAAGTTAAATCTGTGTATCGCATAGCTTGTTACGCATAAATTTCCTCTGTGGAGCAGGCAAGGGATGATGAACATGCAGAGCTCGTTCACAGCTAAAGAGTTGAAAGAGGCTTTGAAAAAGTTTAAAGAAGGAGTGGTTGATCCTGTGGACGCAAAACAAGTATGTTCATTTCAGTTTATCTCTAACCATTTTGTTATTTGAGCTTTTTCTTAATCAAGATGTTTGTTTACAGGATGAGGAAGCGGTGAGGGCTCAGTTTCGCCCCATGGAAGAGCTGAAAAAAGACATGGAGGCACTCGACATGCTTGTGGAGACAGATGTTCAAGTTATGAGGAGGCTTTTAAACCAATTTAATAATACCAACAGCACAAATGAGGAAAAAATCGTAGCTCTCCTTGACTTGGAGTACCTTGTGCACCAGGTCAAACCTCAATTATGATTATGAAATCAAAATGTCTTTGATATACAGGGTTTCTCAAAGTCATTGAATCCCTTTTATAGGTAGATAATGCCCAGAATTTGGTGTCCATGGGAGGAATGCAACTGGTTATAAATGTTTTAAACAGCACAGACATTCGTCTCCAAGAGAGTGCTGCGTTTGTGCTTGGATCTGCTGTTTCAAGGTAAGTAGCATTTTCCTCCATCAAAACTGCTGCTTACACATGATTTAAAGTGTGGTCACATTTACTTATAAGTTCACTTTTGTGGGCCAAATCCAGTGATTTCATTTGAAATCCATGCAATCAGAAGTCCAATTTAGTCAAGCAGATTCTGTGAAGTTTTGTGAAAGGTGAAAGCACCTTGACATCTACTTAATTGTCATTTACGTTTTTCTAGTAATCCATCAGTGCAAGTTGAGGCAATAGAAGGAGGTGCGTTACAGAAACTGTTAACATTGCTTGCCACTCAGCGACCAATAACAGTAAAGAAAAAGGTATGACCAACCAGTAACCATGAGCATTATACTGTCAATAAGGGTAGTAAATTGTAAATTTTTATCATTTATTCATGTAGATGAATGCATTCTGACGTTCTTATTTAACACAGGTGTTATTTGCTGTGGCCTCACTCCTACGTCACTTCCCATTTGCACAAAGTCACTTTTTGAAGCTTGGTGGTGTGCAGGTGCTCAGCGAACTGTTTCAAACACCAGGGACGGAACCTCTGCGCGTGAGAATCATCACGGTTCTCTATGATATGATCATTGAGAAGGTTAATATTTGTTAAAAAAATGCTACACTACAATTTAAAACAACAGAACTGTTTTCAACATTGGTAGTAATTTTAATAATAATAAAAGCACCACCTCAGCATATTAGAATGATTTCTGAAGGATCATGTGACACTGAAGACTGGAGTAATGGCTGCTGAATATTCAGTGTATGAAATATTTAAAATTATGCTTTAAATTGAAATATAATTTTACCAATATTTTTTTTAATTGCATAAATGAACCATTGGTAAGCATAAAAGAAAATAAACATTAACATTTTGAAAGGTAAAACATGTTTGAAATTGAAGTCAGTTTTTCATTTCAGTTATACTGTGACTCAGTCACTTGTATTTTGTGTTGTAGGAGTTGATATCACAGGCGGGAATGGATCTTATACCAGATTCGTCTCATCAGGAACGCTTGCGACAGTATGCTGAAGTTTCCCTCCTGCCCGTGTTGGTGGAGCAGGGATGGTGCAGCATGGTGCCTGAGCTTTTAGCGTCACCTGAGCATGACTACAGAGAGAAGGCTCTGCGCACTCTGCTTGCCATGATGGCTCAATGTCAGACTCAGTATAAACAGAATCCCGCATTGACAACCTCTCTTAGTGAACTACAAAAACAGTACCAAGAACTGGTGATCACAGAACAGGACGTAGGAGAGCAGGACGGTTATTTTGCAGAGATCCTGGCACTTGTGGACTCTATGGTGGTTAAAATGCGACGGGTATAAATTGGTACCCCAGCTGCTTTCTTTGGAACACAGTGATCTAATAAAATAATTGAGTTGTAAATGATGGATTTGTCCGGTTGCTCCATTATGAATGTGGCATGCATTTTAATTCCTTTACACTGCTATTAAGGATTAAAAGAAGCCCTATAGATGAAGTGTCATTTTAAAATCAAAACAGAACAATTGAATAAAACTTAAAAAAGAACTTTTTAAACATATTCGCCAAGTTATTATAAGTGTTCTTTTGTGATAAACGAACAAAAACAAATCAGCTTTATATATTAAGATTCTTTTTTTATTTTAAATCATTTTCTGACAATATAGTTAGATATTTTTACTTTACGCCCCTCAAAATGTCAAAATGAATTACATTTCAGAAAGCAAAAACATTTACATCATAGAAAATGTACGCTCAAGTCAGTGTATAAATAAATCGTTTTTTAATGTATTTTTGAACGATGCAAAAAAGTAATAATGCATTCACACATATATTAAAAATATAATATTTTAGGTATTTTTAGCTTTCTGAAGATTCTGGCTCAGAAACAAAATGCTTGTGCTACAACTGTTGCCCTTTTCATGACAGTGATTATGTAGGAAGGAAGAAAGAAAGTTCAGATTATAAATATGGTTTATTTAAAATTACATATCTATTCATTTATTAATAAAATTGAGCTCTTAAATGCTTTATGTTTTATTGCATGAAATTACATCTTGACAAAGCAATGTCTGAAAGGATCCAATAACATATGTCATTATGTGATTCTTATTAATGTATGGCAGAATATCCATCTGGTAGTTGCTATATATCTAAATGGAAAGCCATTTTGGATGCCATAGATGTAACG
This sequence comes from Enteromius mattozi, assembly GCA_032359235.1. Classification (NCBI taxonomy): domain Eukaryota; kingdom Metazoa; phylum Chordata; class Actinopteri; order Cypriniformes; family Cyprinidae; genus Enteromius; species Enteromius mattozi. The sequence continues at coordinate 2,900,805 of JAUMHE010000016.1, forward strand.
GCAGTGTGTTTAGGAGGTCTCACACGTTCCTCTGTGCTTTAGGCCGACGTCCTCTTTACGGTGCCTAAACAGAGAAGACATGTTAGAAGAAGCACAGATACTGTTTAAATTGCTGTCAAAAATGTGTACTACCTTGTGCTATTTTATAATAGATAATTTGTCCTCATTATAAAAACATGGCTGTTTACTAAACCTTGGGAGGTTTGTAAGTAATTGATTTAAAGCTGATATCTGGACATAGCCTGAGAGTTTTCACATCTGTTGCCTCAGCTTTCTCAAAATGTTGTATTTACGTCAGACAAATGTTCAGCTCACGTACTTGTTCTCCCAGTTTAGCATGCACTCATTGGAGTATGTGACTCCATCCTCTCCACACACCGGATTGTACTCACGAGTACATCCAAAATCAGGAACATTTCTGTCCTATAATGAACATGTCAGAGAGATTTCCAAAATCAAGCCAAACATCATGACACTTTACCCTTCACTCTACTTGATTATACACTACTCTTCAAAAGTTAAAAAAGATTCATAAACAAGGCTGCGTTAAATTGACCAAAAGTGATAAAAATGTATGTATAATGTTACAAAAGATTTCTATTATAAAATGCATGCTAAATGTTCTATTAATCGATGAATGCTGAAAACAAAAGTATTACCAAAATAATTGTAAAATATTTTTCAAATCCACATGATTTCTGAATGATCATGTGAATACTGGAGTAATTACTGTATTTCTGATCAAATAAATGCAAACCCGGTTAGCATAAAAGACTAAATTTAAAACGACTGGATTTACTTTAACTTACCTCACTCTCTTCTGTTTCTGCCACTGTTGAAATAGTTTAGAAAAATGTATATTATTATGAAGAATAAACCAGGAAAGGCACTAATGTTTTTTCTATTGAAATTCCAGACAGGTCTTACATAAAAAAAGCGGTTAAGCAAGTTCTGTACTTCTTTTTCAACCTATTGTATGTTTCGCTTTGTATGTTCCTATTGTGTGTTGACGTAATTGTGCTTTGCGCTGTTTGTTTTCCCCTTTTGTTATAATCTTTATCATTTAAAAAAAACAATAATTAACATTGCAAGAGAATTTGCATAGATTATATATTAAGGTATATATTTATATATAAGGTATATATTTTCTTACAGTGCTTCAGAACAGCTTCTGGTCAGAGAATCAGCCTGGATGAAAGATATCTATCCTTAAATCAACAATTCAGTTTACCCTGGCTTGTTTCTGTCCGTATTTTCTCTTTTTTGAAAACACCTAGAAGTCTGGCCCAGTAAGCAGTATACCAGTTCTCATCAGTGTCATATGTCAGCTATCATGGATCTCTACAACATGGACCCATTCCAAAATATCACAAAATGGATTTGTCTTGGTCAGTAAATAATGGCTCTAAAGAACAAAAGCTTGAAATTGTGAGCTGTAAGACGTGTGGTTTTCAAGCAAACAAACAATAATGTAAAAGTCACCATCCATATGTTAAACAAACATTGTGTACGACACATCAATGTCACGTGATGTATGTTAAAGCTTCATGAAACCCAACAACACATTTTTTAAGATGATAACAGATATATACGTGCTTAAAACAGTAATAGCTGTCACAAAATATGTTACAACGTGGAAACTTAGGAAACATCCGGTTTAAAAAGTTTGAGTCATGTGACGTAAACCTTAGTCATCTGAGTAGCCTGACTAACTAAAAATCTGGATTTGGTTTTAATTAAGGTAATCCTTACACAATGTTTACACTTCATTGTACTTATGTACCTTAAAATGCCAAATCTGATACTCACCAGAGAGGCAAAAGAGAACAGAAATGCAGATCAGGATAGCAAACTTCATGGTCAATCTTGTTGTGTGAGTTGAGAGTGGGAAACTCGGCAGGTGTATCTCTGTGGGGCTCTGTAGTTATATAGCTTTTGAAATTACCAACACTCCTCCCTCCCTCTCACTGTTTCTGCCTATTCAAAAAGAACCTGCCAGGTGACATTCATATAATAATCCACAAACAATGACAAAGTGCATTTGGGACTAAGGTCGTTTGTTTGTGGTTTTTAGATGAGAGAAGGTTTCGTCAAAAAAGTGCATCCTAAAGACACTGCTTCTGCTTCTTACTATTTATCCTGACTTTTTAGTAAACAGAAATAGCAACAGAAAGCGTACTTAAAATTCCCTCTCGTCCGTGAGAGGAGCAAAGCTGGATAATCGAGTCTAAAAAAAGGTCTCTTTTTACAAACATGATGTCTAACTTCATTAAATCGCAATATGTTTGTTGCAGAAAATTATGGCTCATTACCTGTAATTGTATTCATAGTCAGTAAATGCCTCGTTTTCAAAATCTGCATGGGCTTCACATATGCAGTAATTGCTTATTTGCTTTATTTTGTAGATGGTCTCCTATCAGTTTGGGGTGCTTTTGTTTTTGAACTTGGGTTTTGTAGTGAGCTGTGATAAGAAAAAAAAAAAGACTTTTATTCACTAACAATGCATTAAATTTATGAAAAAATACAGTAGAGATAATAAATGTATAGTGAATGATGCTCTTTTCAAACTTATATTCATCAAATGTTCTAAACCAAATACAGAAACAGTCAAATTTGAATGAATTCTGAAGAATAATGTGACACTGAAGTGCTACTATCATCACATCACTTTTTATTTATTTTTTCAAATATATTACAATACTACTGTTTATACAATTTACTGTTTTGTTTTCAAAATCTGCATGGGCTGTACATATACAGTCATAACTCATTTGCATTATTTGGTTGATGTACTCCTATCAGTTTGGGATGCTTTTGTCTTCTGAATGTTGTTTTTATAATGAGTTATGATAAGTTAATCTTATGTTGTCCATCTTGTCATGAAACATTCTATCAAGTTTGATGAGTAGTCAAACGGAACTAAAACTATAATTAAGAGGGACGTGTGCAAATAGGCTACTTGATTGAGAGAAACCTTTAAAGAGATATTACATTCAAAAGCATATACTCACCATTACGTTGTCGCGAACCTTTATGACCGCCTTCTCTTTGAAGACTATGAATAATGTTGACCATTATAATTTGAATGCAATCTTAGGCCGAGAATGTCATTAAAATCTCGTTTTGTGGTTTGGTAGAATGACCGTCATACAGGGTTGAAAAATCATGAGGATGAGCACATGACGAGTAACGTTAAATGTACGTTTCTGGTGAACTATGCCTTATTGTTGGCAGGATCTCACTAGGTGGCATCATTGAACCATGAAGCGCAGGTCATCGACGCGCGTGACCGTGCACAGTCATCGCGAGATGTGCCAATATTAAACATGCTACATTTGTGCGAACTATTTATTTGGTGACAGAGATACATATAGAAAAGAAATCCAGTGAGGATATAGCCCACAAATGGCTCTAATAAGATGATAGAAATGAAAGTTTATTGGTAAATTAATATTATGGTATGCAGACCACATTTTAACAATGTCGGTGTCGTAGTCCTTCGGTATAAATATATAACCTTAATTTTAAAAGAACAATAGTAGGGCACTGACTTCCAATAAACATTCCCAAATTCCCCTGCGCGTCCCCGCAGCCCCGCTGACGTCACGCGCGAACCCCTCCCCTGCCCGCGGCGGCGCGCTTTAGCGCGGTCTCGCTCCTCTCTTCAGATCAGCAGAATCTGTTCATCTCGAGACGGACAAGATGGCGAAGTGAGTGGGTTGCGCTTTGAAAAGAAAGCAGCGACTCACACAAGTCCTTCATCGTTAAAACGTCGGTTGCCTTGATGCACGGTCGAATAAGCTGGAAAGCGCGTCTTTAAGAAGAAAACTCGCCCCTCAAAGCGAGGTGATTTGAAGAGAGCGTCGAGGACATCGACTCCTCCGTGTCCTTTCAGGCTAAGCTGCTAGTCAGCTATTCGGGGAATTGCTCAAGAGAAAAAAACAGCCTCAACCTCAGGGGAAATAGTCTTGTTTTTTACTTAAATGTCGAGACAACTAATCTCCTGTTGAAACTAATGTCCGTTGTCATCTCAATTTCGTCGTTGTGAGTTGTTAAGGACACAGCTAGTGAGGAAGACTCGTTTTTAGGCTAGCTAGCATTGTTTCTGCTGGACTGAAGACGAGAGAGCGAGCAGCCTGAAAACCTCACCCGTTCACACAGTTTCAGAGTACTTCTCGGATTTTAGGACATGGCCAGCAGCAGTGGCTCTAAAGCCGAGTTCATAGTCGGTGGGAAATACAAGCTCGTTCGAAAAATCGGATCTGGATCCTTTGGTGACATTTATTTGGCAATCAACATCACAAATGGAGAGGTAAAGATGGACTTGATGTTTAGTTAATGTGCTGAATGACTGGGCTAAGAAGATTGAGGGGTTTATACATAGGTCCAGCTCACCACATCTGATTATAGGACACAATTCGTATGGTCATCGAAAAATAGAGTTCACGCAGCCTTGAAAGTTCACCTATTGTTATGATATTTGTAGGATGTGTTACTTTTTGGGGGAGATAAGTTAAGCTTGGAATAGACATTGATGTTATCCCTGAAGAATAAAGGATTGTGTACTCAAATATTCATCCAATATTCAACGTCACTTTAGTACATGCATAATTCTGATTATTTTAATATTTTCAGGAGGTAGCTGTGAAATTGGAGTCGCAGAAAGCCAGACACCCTCAACTTCTTTATGAAAGCAAGTTGTACAAAATTCTCCAGGGAGGAGTCGGTATCCCACACATCAGGTGAGCACAGATGTCTGAAAATACGTGAAATTATAATGGGTTTTGAATAACGTTAAGGGTGGGATAACGTTAGTCGGACTAGTTTGATCTGGATTGACGTTATAGACTAGCGTGAGATCGAAAGCAAAGGGTTGAGTATAAAGTAAGTTACACGTCAACTACGCGCAATACTTCACTTAAGGATCATCAGTTTATTATATAATATATATATATAATTGAGTATGGCATGAAATAACATGTTTATGCTTTTAGACTCATGATAGTGTGGGCATGCTAACTAGCCCGTTCTTTACCGTTTCTATGAGCCGCGTGAATGAATAGCGTTTTTAAATGTTTTAAAAACATTACGTGTTTTCTATGATATAGTGTAATATACTGTAATGAGTTAGATTTGATCGCGAAGTGTGTGTTTGTGCGTTGCTGAGTAATGAGTAAGGAGCGAGTGGGAAATGGCCGCTGCTCTTGTTGTGTTTGTTCAACATGTCCTCCCTCTCGATCAGAAAATGGCGGATGAGGGAAAACAAGTTTCAGGGCCTTGTGAGACTGCTGCTCTCTTCTCAAGGTGACTGAGCCTTACTATGGCTGCTATTCGTGTCAGAAAATCTCTAAAGAGTCGTTTGTTTTATAAAACATCTGTAGTTATATTCCAGAGTTAACCACTGACAAGGAAGCGTTCAATAACTGGTTCTATGTGCACATTTAAGTAGTCCCTGTTTTGATTTCACTCAGAAAAGGTAGAGGTTGTCACGTATGTTTTATTTTTATTTACATGTTATCATTTAAATCTAAACGTCATACGTTTTATATTGAGTGCAGAAGTGCTCTACAGGTTAAAGTATTTATAAAGATGTGTATTTCTATTTCCTCATGCTGTTATGTTTGTAGTTTCTTAATACTGATGTTGTGCAGTATGTACCAATTTTAACCCTTATCCTGGGATATTTGTCTGCCCTGGTATATGATTTCATATGACACCTAAATCACTTTTATCTAAGAGTAACATGGTAGTTTGATGTTAGAAGGTTACAACTCCAAACTTTTAGATGGGATTTTCATAGTAGAAATTGTGAAATGAAAAATAAAAGTAGTATTTCAAACACATTTTTAAGTTTAATTAACCTGGCGACATCATGCCAACGTCTATATCTTTTTTTTTAATTTCTTTTTTTTAATAACGAACCTCCACTTGTGGCTTTATCTACCTAAAATGCTGTGGTAACTATATATTTAAATTAAAAATACGTTCAACTAAAATATGCTTGTGGTGGACCGTAGAAGAGGCCTGGTGCAAAAAATGGTGTAGTTACTACATATGGCAAACAAGAAATGATGATCTTTAACTCCTATTAATAGAAGTTATTAAAAGTCTATTAATGTTTATATTAACATTAAATGTATTCTGCTAGTCACATGACCAACTTGTGGCTAACCTGTGTGGGAAAATGTTACGTCCATGCGTGAGATTCCAGATTGCTTGTGTTTCAGTTGAAATGAATGGAATTTTCCAGCGGTAAATGTGACTGCACCTAATTTCTTGCAAACATTTCAAGCCGTTTCATTTTTTTTTTTTTCTAAAATCATCATATCATAATATCATTTATTAAACTAATCCAGCTATCAGAAGGTTTCCCTAGGTAATACTAGTATAAATACGAAGGCCCTGCTTTCGCCATTAATGAACCGCCATTACAGATAGCATTAGGGTGTCCATTTCTATGGCATCTCATGCTGACAGCAGCTTGGCTGATTAGAAATCTGAACTCTTAGACCTTAGCTAGTTATTTAACCCTGTGCAGTTAAGAGTTAGGTAACTGGATGAATTTTAATGGATGGATAAATTTACCAAACACTTTAAGGACAAGACCGGATGCAGCCTTTAGTTATAGCTAAAAGTATATAATATTAAACTCCTTTGTAGTTTAACTCTACTGTTTTTAAGCTTTGTGTAGTTTATGTTCTACACAATGACTGAATTGAATGTGAAAAACAAAAACAAAAAAAAACGACCTACTTTACTACCTGTCGTAGGGGGATGAATGTGAATTTCTCATGAACTGGTTTTTAGTGAATGAGTTTAGTTTGCAATAGAAAGGATGTGTGAAAGTACTGGTTTCAGTTGCTGGTTACTAGAGCTTGGAAAACCTGCCATACAAGATCTCCCTCCCCCACACTCCCTGAAACCACTCACTGCCTTTGCTAATGAAAGAAAAGAGCTTTGTGCTCTTCAAAGTCTTTTATGTAAGCTCAATCACAGGAAAGTGTCTACTCACTTTGTTTAAATATGTGTATACTTTTATACCAACATCTCTGTGATTAAAAACAAGGCAGTTTATTAAAGTTAACATGTTCAGGCAAACTACACTGTTTTGTTCAGCGATCCCTTGGTTTTGCTTTGAGTGAGTGTCCCACAGAGAGGCCTGTCGTTTCCGTAAGCAAGAGATTGCTATATGATAACTTCTGTAAGCATTGTGAATGCGAGTAGGCTATATTATTGAAACGTGAGGGTTTTTTGTACGTTATTTTTGGTTTTAACTTAAAGGAAAATGTTAAATTTGACTCTCTTTCTGCTGGTGGCTTTGTATTGAAGGATGTTAAGGTATGTGATATTAAAAAAACTCAATTGTTTTCTGTAATTTTATCGATAACAGTAATTAGACAACATTTTAAGTCTGTTATTGTGCTGTTACTGTTGTGGTGTATGGCACTCTCTGTGTGATATTAATTAACTATATGAAATTATACAAATATATATATATACATTTTCTGTTCCCATATCTTGAATTCAATTATTACATTTAATCATGCAGTGAAAGAACAGACTTCACATACTGTATGCGTGCACTCTGTAGGGGTGTTTTGAAAGGTTTTTGCAAAATACTCACTAATGTCAAATTGCACTTCATTAAAACAATTATGATATTATCGCAGAAAATATGTATCGCACGCCCCCATAGTCACTAAGACTTGCACAATTGTGAATGTAAATGAAAGAGCCAAATCCACAAATCCACTTTTTATATCAACTTTTGAAATGGATGAAAATGGATTGCTTCTGCAGTATAACCGTCACAAGGATTAGGAGGCAGTTTGTGGTTCAAAGTACATTTTCTATTGTCATTGTGAAATGGTAGATGTTGGTTTTCTGGCACAGATGACTGAATGAACACTAGTCTACTGCTGCACCTTGTGTCTCCACAATACCTCTTTGTTTAGGAGACTCTCTAGCATGATGGTTGCTTGGTGACTGTTGTAGCAATGTGTTCACTAAATGTGCAACTCTTTTGAACCTCCACCTGCAAAGTTGTGTATCTGAATCCTGGTTGTCAAAGTTGCAGATTTAGTTGATTTTGTACATGCCATAAACAATTTAGCCCTGTCCCCATAATCTACTTATGCTTAATACTGCACACTCTAAATGCAGTCATGTCACCAAGCTGGATATATTGGATGCCATTTCCTGCAGGGTGTGCCATGTAACTTTGACGCTTCCTTAACTGATACGATTCATGTGTTATTGGCTCATATATAACTTAGTCAGCCATTTTAATAGTTTTAATTTGTTTGTGCTAAAATCTCATCTTGTATACGTCTGCAATGTATCATCCATCACTGAATTGATTGAAAGAATCAATTCCCTTTTTAAAAGAAAGCACAGCTTATAGTTTTCAAACTTTTGTAATAATTGTCCAGAGGTCTGAGTTGTCATCTGTTGGTGTTCATCAGTCATGTGATGCTTTTTTTCAGGTGGTATGGCCAAGAAAAGGACTATAATGTTCTAGTGATGGACCTGCTGGGCCCAAGTCTGGAGGATCTCTTTAACTTCTGTTCCCGCAGATTCACAATGAAAACTGTCCTAATGCTTGCAGATCAGGTAATGAATGGTTAATTCAGGCTTGTAATAACAAACATCTGGTGGTCCTGTGGCACTCTCTTAACTTGGTTGTTTTGCTTCCACAGATGATCAGCAGAATCGAGTATGTGCACACAAAAAATTTCATCCACAGAGATATCAAGCCAGACAACTTTTTAATGGGTATTGGCCGTCACTGTAATAAGGTAAACTCTCACTATGTTTTTATTTAGGTGAGAAAGACAGTCAAGATTTAAGTGACATGGAGGATTGATTGTGAAATAAAACTGCAGATAACTAAGGTTTCCTGTTACATTGAGATTCACATGGATGAACACTGGCTTGAGAGCCTGTAATAGTTACGTTTGATGTCGCTCTGCTGATTTGGGATGGCTGGGTTCGACCAAGAATATTTGATGGGAATAGGATCAAATAATTAAAACCGTATTGACTCCTTAGACACAGTGTTTACAGCTTAACTTGTCAATGGTTTGAGAATCACCTCATGGTTGGGCTGTGGACATCTGTGGACATGGATTGTATGTCTTTCACTCCTCAAATGGAACTTGTGCATGATATGTGACTTGTGGTTGTTTTTTTTTTTTTTTTTTTTTTTTTTTTTTTTTAAATTTTATTTTATTTCTCCCTTCGACAAAGAGCCTTCGAAGTGCTTTGCACCATTTTATTTCTCTCTATTCAAATGTACAGAAGTTGCCTGATTTGTATTTTGTTTCGGATAACTCGTAATTTTGAGCCCTTGCAGACAGGCAACATTTGGCAAAGTTAAAGCATCATGTGCAAAATAATACAGTGACTTACAAGTACAAGCTCTGATGGTCGTCTAACAGTTCAGATCAGTTTCCACTACAAATTCTGGTACTCTTTGGTACTTCAGTGAAGCCTGTATTACCATTTTTGGCAGTGCTGTCTGGAATAAATGTTTACCATTGTGTGTCTGTGTGAATGCCAGCCTCAAGCTTTTATTTTGATACATACACATGAAATTGTCACCTTTTTCACTAAAACTTTGGATGCACACGCTCTGCTTTGGATGTGTAGCTATCGACATCCACCCTGGAAAAAAAAATCGTAGTTAAGAAGTGCAGTGAACTCAGCTGACGGGAAGATCTGATTTAGCTATTGCTTCGCAAACGCATTCTCTTTTGGTGAGGAATCAAAAGGCCTGTTCTCTTGCATTATTCACTGCTCTCTGCTTACATCTCTCATACGATCATTACCACTCTTGATCCAGCCCCCAGTAAAACCTTTTTTAAGATTAACAATCTTAACTTGGCGAAAGAGTAAAGCATGTGGATGTCTTGACCAATAATGGTGCAGCCCAACAGGTGACATCAGTTCCACACGAGAGACAGTCTAAAAATGGAATTGTTTGAGAGGCAATTGCTAATGCTGCAGTGATATTTTCCTAGATTTACTTAGAAAGTTGAGGTCCAAACATTCCTAGATTTTAAAGAACTTCATTTTGTAGTGTACTTCAAGTCTGACACATTCTCCTCACACAGTCCCCCACTCTCGTGTCACATTGCGGATAACCGTACTCCGCTCCGCACCATTGTTAACTAATGGCTTGTTTTGTTGCTTTACCCTGGGCTGCTGTATTGAAATCTCCAATGTCACTTCCACCGAAGCTGTCCCATCTTGTCTTTTGTAACTAAACTAAAACTGTTTTTGCAATAACATGCAGGTTAAGTCATGCACCTCTTAAACTGCACGCTTTTTTGTTGTTTTGTTCTTCAGAGCTTCATCCCTACCTGATTTGGCCTTTCCACACGCCAAAGTATTCTAGCCTCTTCCTTACTGTAGGTGGTCCAAAGATCTGTCAAACACGAAATGCAGTATTTATCCTTCACAGGACTTTTAAAGGGGTGGGGCTGAGTTTTGGTTGGTTGCATTTCTCAAAGCTTCTCATGGCTAATTTTAAAACAAGTGCCCATTGTAGTGAATGGCCTTTAGAGTTTGCCCTTCTTAACCCTAGTTGTGCCATTTGTCGCTTCATGCTGAGGTGGACTTAGCTTTAGAAAAAACCATATGGCACAGCTAGCGTTAAATGCTGCCGAAAGTTTATGGATAAAGCCTTGGCAAAGTCAAAAAAGAGAATCAGGCTTTGAACAATTGGTATAGATGAGAGGAAGATCACTGGGTTGGGCGGCCAGAGGTGCCATGTACAGTTTGCCTCTATGGCTCGAGAACCGACGAGGCAAGTGGGCCCTGCATTACATGGTCTGAAAAAAAAACAAAAAAAACAACTATCTGCTAGTATCTGAGCCTGGGCTTATGGGAAGATGTCTGCCATTAGCAGAGCCTCCTCTGAGTTTGAGCTAGGACGCTTGCTGGTGGATGAAGGATTGCCTTAGGCTTTCTCTTCCCCTCCCTCTGCTCCTCCTCGCGTTCTTTTTCTGAGCCTTGGTGTTGCCTGTCTGCGCTGGCCGTGTGCGGTTGTCAGCAATACTGTTTGATGCACTGCACCCTCTATTGTCTGTTCAGTGTTTAGAATCTCCAGTGGGGAAGAGGAAAAGAAGCTTGGCTGTTAGTTCTTCTCAGGACCCATCTTTCTCAGGATTAAACCAGGTCTGAAACCACAACCACCTCCTAATAATCGCCCAAAATTCTTTTGATTTGATTTTTTTTTTTTTTTATTTGATTTGATTTTCTTGTTTTTTTTTGCCTTTTGGAGTTCTCTTTCTATTTAATTTAGATTTTCAAAAATAACCATTAACGTTTGTTGGCATTAAACCAGACACACATGCTAAACAGAACTAGAGATTTAACTCCTAATCCAGATTGAAGGGATCTGTGTGCAGGCGGGTGAAGGACTTGTCACTTCGGGAAGAAGTAGCTGATTGTTCTCAGTCATAGTCAGTTCTAAAATTCTGTCATAACATATGATTTTCACTTGTCTTTTTTTTTCTTTTTACTTGGATTTTTCGAAAGCTAGAATTGGCATACTGGATGTAAGAGAACTAACTGTTTTCCATTAAAGAGTTGTTGCAGATAGACAAAGCCCAGTGCTCTGCTGTTATTTGTAATCAAGCACTTTGTGACAATAATTTGATTGGCCAAGTTTCACTGCATTGGGTGCTTGTTCTTGTTGCAGAATGTGTCTTTCAGTTTTTCAGCAGCACTTTGTTGTACCAAAGCTTGTTTTTCCAAACCAGCCAACATTGGAACATGCTGTGAGAATGTTGGTAGCCTGCAACCAATTTGTACAACAAGCCACGTGAAAATTGTGGCCTGGTATTAACCTGGTCTTCAAATTATTGCATGTTCTTGTTGTCTTGAGATGTGTGCTCATCTTTATTTAAATGTTCAGTTTAGCTGAAGAAAATTGGATATAACGTTTGGTACTCAGCTCCTGAAGTCAAAGATTGTTGGCATCACAGCTATTTGTAGTCATCTTCAGAGCACTGTCAGGAAGTTAAAATAGCGAAATATTAAATGTTTGCGTGGGTTTTTACAGTGATGGCCAAGTACTTGTACCTCCGGCTATTTCAGAGGAGAAGGGCTCTTACATAATTTTAAAATGTTTAAATCAGTTTGGCCAGAAAACCACTTATTTAATGCTTCCTCTTTGTCGTTAAAGATTGTGGATTCTTGATACCTTTTAAGTCTGAACTGTTTTCCATTGCTGGGAGGTGCTCTTTGAAGTGTCTTCTCTGCAGTGTTGTTTTCCAGTTTTTTTTTTTTTTTTTTTTTTTTTTAAAAAAGTTGTTTAATGAGGTAAATCATAAAATTATTTAAATGAATTTGTAGTAAGCTCTTATTTGTAGCTCTTTTCTCCTGACTTGACCTCTAGAAGGGTCTAAGTGGAATTGCATGGTTGGCATAACTAATTGTCTTGACAAGAGGAAATACGTTTCAAATCCCTGGTTGAGCCAAGCAAACAGTGGCACGGCTGAGTGGATACGTTACAATATGGCTGCTGCCTCAGTGAAAAACCAGTTGGGTGAGGCTCTCTCGCTGGGCTGCGGCCTGTAGGCATATGTGTGTGTATGGGACAGGATCTGAGTGGCTTTCCACTAATGAGAATGATATTTTAGTCAATGACAGGCTCTTAGAGCTGACTCTTACATCTCTGCTTGGATAAAGGGTGTGTTTCCTTTCCCAGTAAGCTTCATTTGCGTTGTAGACTCTGACCCCTTCGCTTCATTGATTACAGCCTCTGATGTATTGTTTTTGTTCTGAGGTCCAGGTAATAGGTCAGACAGCTCACAGGAGGAAGTTGGAAGAAAATGAAAAATGAATTTGTGGAATCATGTTTTTTCTAGTTTGCAGTCTGTTCTAAAAAAATGTCTGTCTGTGCTTCTCTTTTTAATTCATTTTTATAGTTGTTCCTCATCGACTTTGGTCTGGCTAAGAAATACCGAGACAACAGGACACGACAGCACATACCATACAGAGAAGACAAAAATCTCACAGGCACAGCTCGTTATGCCAGCATCAACGCACACTTGGGCATCGAGCAAAGGTAAGCCCTCCGAAACACAATATTTTTTTTCAATTTTTGCTCGTTGCGCTCCAATCCATCAGAAATTTTAGTCAAATTATTTTGATAACAGTATTTGTAATGGTCTAAAATAAACAATTTTAAGTGCTATAGAAATATAATAAAAATAAATAATAAAATATCTAATAATAAAAGTAAAGCATTTATTAGAAATTTAAATATTTTGGTAATTTAAGAAATACATTTATTTGTACTTGTGGAATAATAAAAAAAAAAATTGTACTAAGTGCTTAGCTCTCTAAAGTCTTTTACAATAACCAGCAGCATCGTAAATTCATGATCGTGACATTTTGTGATCTTAAGTGATTGATAGACTGTGCTTGCTTGCCCTTTACTAAAGGAGTGGCATGTCAGTGGTCAGCGAGTTAATTTAAGGACACAATCACACCCGCTCATTCTATGCACTATTTTTGCATTTTAAATGATTTTTAAAGGTCTGCCCACAAATTAATTTAAAATACTTCTTGCTGGATTTTTAATATTTTTATTTCATCTTAACAGTCGTCGAGATGACATGGAGTCGCTAGGATACGTGCTGATGTACTTCAACAGAACCAGCCTGCCATGGCAGGGACTGAAGGTAAGAAGTACAGATAATGCAGGTGTTTATTTATAAAGCTGGATTTTAGACGGGATCACGCAGCATGTCTGAGACAGATTTGTTGAATGTTTCTTAGAGGCTGTTTTGTAGTTTATATATTTTATGTTGGTTTTGAAAAGCATGCCAATAACTTTTCTACTCTTTGGATTGAGTGCAATTTATATGAAGTATGACTATTTGCTGTCATTATGAAATTACAGCAGAATTCAGTGTCCCTGAATATAACCTTCTTTCTTTATTACTGTGGAGGCAAGAACCTTAAAAGAATAGACTTTAAATTGCTAGGCAGTATGAAAGAGGCCGACAGGTGGTGCCTAAAAAAGTTCTGTAAATCTTCTTTCAGCTGCGTTATTTATGGCCTCTAGCACTGTAGGATTGCACACTGATAGGCAGCCAGTACCAGATCATAGTGTGCAACGTTTTCATTTTTGCCCACAGGCTGCCACAAAGAAACAGAAGTATGAGAAGATTAGTGAGAAAAAGATGTCGACCCCTGTCGAGGTCTTGTGTAAGGTATGTGAAATTCTGCATCCTCACAGCAAGGCTTTTCAAACGTCTGTACTCATACACTGTATGCACATACATGCTACACAACCTCTGCTCAGTTTAAAGCTTGTGATGCTACAGTTCTCAGGTTCCATGAAAACGTCGATTCCAAAACATTCAATATTGCTAAAAAAGCTAACTGCATATCAATATGACGCTTGACCATGTTTGCATAGCTTTTGTGTGTTTTAATGTTTAAATTTTTTAATTTGTCAGCAAAATATACGTAAAATGTATACGTCCAGTTGCTTATAAGAAACTCCCATCCTGTGTCTGTCACTCGCCAAGGTTTTCTGTTCTAGCCTACTTGACTAATTTCAGACAGCCCTTTTTGTGCTAATACTGCTATTCATAATAATAGAATGCATTTTTTATCTTTTTTTTTTTTCTTGTTCATTTCCTTTTAAGAAATAGCCAGTCAGGTTGACATGACATTTATGGAGCTTGGTTATTTTATTTTTACGTAATATGCATTTGACTCTGTCTCCAGGGGTTCCCAGCAGAGTTTGCCATGTACCTGAACTACTGTCGTGGGTTGCGGTTTGAAGAGGCACCTGACTACATGTACCTGCGTCAGCTTTTCCGCATTCTTTTCAGGTGCCTAACAACTTCTTGCATTGCCTCAACACTCCCAAATGGCCCAGAAACACCAAGACACTCCCAAGTCACAACTTGTTTCTGTACAGTAGAGACTGAGGTCAATTTTTCAAGTAGAAAGGCTTGCCAGTTGTGGACTTCTCTTGATTATTTCTTTACTTGTGGTATCTTAATTTATTTGGTTTTTATGGATCTGCTCACTCCCGCTTGATCACTTCCAGGACTCTGAACCACCAGTATGACTACACATTTGACTGGACCATGCTGAAGCAGAAAGCAGCACAGCAAGCGGCCTCCTCAGGGGGACAGGGGCAACAGGCACAAACCCCCACAGGCAAGCAAACTGACAAACCCAAGAGTAACATGAAAGGTTAGTAGCAAACAGCCAAGCGACGTTTTCAGCGCAAAACAGAGACACCAATTGCTTACATTTGTAAAAACAAAAGTGGATTTGGAACATTCGCTCCCCCAAAAATTCATGAAATGCAAAGAAACGGTGTTAGTTCAAGGATGCCCACCACTCAAAAGAAAAAAATATACATTCAATTGGTATGTCTTTCAAAAGCAAAGACGTCCTTGGGAAATTTGACTACTAACTTTGTACCAAAAAATGTCTATTCTTCTCTGGGACGAAGGGTTGGCTTCATAATCTCTTCTGTGAATGTCAGATAACCATCCCTCAAATTAACCCCTTTCTAAATGGGATGCTCTATTTGACAGATTTCTCCCAATCATTGTTCCTGGATCTAACACTTGTTAGTCTTGATTATTTTGGTCTCTTCAGTACAAACATGGATACGTGGGAGTGATTTCTAACCACAGACTAACCAAGATCATGTCATTTCCACATCTCTTCATTGACTCTTACTGTACTTTTCTATATGTTTGGTGTTGAGGGAATGTGTTGTTGTTTTTATGTTCATGTGATGACTCAACAGTGATATTTTTTGTGATTCTAGTTTTGGATCTGCTTTCCAGCAAAAGACGTAGCCCATTCTAGGTATATGGACTTGGGAGTTCAAGTTGGAACACTTTTATTTTTCGTCCGGCATATTTGGTTTCCTGTTGGCGATTAATGAGCATATAGAGTCTGTTTCACACTACATTAGCGATAAGTAGGCTTGGTCAGATGGTGTAGGCTTTAATGTAGTCTAAATCTGTTGTGCATCTAATGCAGAGTAGGCTTGACGCTTGGCAGGGCACAGTTAAGTGGAAAAGCTGCTGTCACTCCTCTTCCACTGCTATGTCCTTTAGTGCCCTGGGCTACAGTAGTATTCGGTTTGGGTGTTTGTGACTGTTAATGGTATACATCTCAATGGTTTTAAACATCAATATCGTTCTACCTTGGAGTTACCTTTGGTGCCTACTAGTACTAAATTTCATCTACTGTTTGATTGAACTACTTTGTCTACGGTATTTATAAAATAGCCTTGTTTGTAGGTTGCATGAGTATATACCAGAATAGAGTAGACATTTTTGGTAGTTGTGATGTTTAAAGACACAATTATCTATATAATAAAGTAGTGTTTTTTTTTGTTTTTTTAACTGCCTGTAGGCCTAAATGGCTACAGGACGGGGCGGGGGGGTTAATATAGTGACTGTGTGCCGTCAACCCACGCAGGCAGCTTTTTTTCCCAGCTGAGCTTTGTGATCTATTTCCTCTATGACGGTATAGATGGCTTTTTTTTTTTTTTTTTTTTAAATCCCGTGGTTCAAGTCATGTTCTTTGTTGAAAAATGCTTGGTGAAAAGCAGGAAGACTGTTTTACACTCCAGGTTCATCCTGAATTAAGGCAGAGAACAACTGCTGTTAAAAGTGGCTAGACTAAGAATAGCATTTGCTGATGAGGTGGTATTGGCCTAATCCTTTGTGCACGCTGTTTTAGTTTGATTGCACCCCATCCCCCCTTCAAAAGCCAGGACACACCATGTACTTTGTTTAGAAATATGATTGTAACATCTAGGTTGCGATAACTCCATTTGTTTAAAGATTTACACATCTTAGAGGCTCAGAAAATGAGTACTGTCCCTTTAAGATTCCTTTGGCTGAATAGCCACAGCCAAGAATTTAAGTGGTGAGGCTCAGGAGTGTTTGAGCTTGAAAGAACTTTATTTGCAGGGGATTGTTGGTTTCTTGGTTACCGGCGCAACTTTGTTAGTTCTGCACCAACGGAGGCCTGGAGCTTGCGCTGCTGAATTATTGTGAGATTTGTCCTGAGAATGCTGCGTCAGCATACTTCCTCACGCTCAATGACTGCAGACTTGTCAAGCATTTAATTCTTTTTTCACTCTTCAAATGTTCCATTAGTGTCTATAGAAATGTCAAGGCCGCAGTAGCTAAATGTAACTATACTCTGCAAGTAGTAGCAGCTTGAAGCTAACGATCAGGTTACTTGGCAACAGGTTTGAATCATCTATCTATTGTGGTTTACTTCGAAATGACACAAGCAGTGACATGAATGGACTTTTGAATCTAAAAATACTTTGTCAACTTTTCTGTTGCTTCTAAAAAGCCTGAATATGATTTTTACACGAGGAAACAAGTAAATACTGTGCTTGCCAAGTATGATCAATTTATTAATTTTTCAAAAGAGAAATATTGAAACTGCAGTCTTAAAACAACTCTTTAGATTTTATTCCCTGTCCATATTATCCTGTTTGATTTTTGTGCTCCGTTTGCCTGAGGCAAAAGCACATTGTTTTTTAAAAGCAGACCAGTTGAGTGCTTTGTTATAAACATCTCAAACTGTCACAGGTCTGTCAGGGGGCTTTATTTATTTTTTCAAGATCGTTATTGTACATGACTTGAAGCTGCTTGTGAGGTTAGAAATTACATTTTCAAATTCAATCTGTACCCGTCTCATTTGTCTCAGCCAGTTTAATTCGCATTACCTTAAAGGAGTAGTTCACTACGTTCCAAAGCTGCGTGACTTTCTTCTGTGGAACACTGATAAATTTCTCAAAATATCTATCTAGCGATTTCATGTATATTATAAATACACGTCCTTGCATTGAAATGTAACTGGCTTTCAGTGTTTCCCAATATTCTTCAGAGTGAGTCACTGAGGTTTGGAAGTGCATGAATTAAATTTTTTGGGTGGACTAAGCCTTTAAATTATAACTTTTAAATGGATATCGTGCTGCTAGGTTGGTAGCATCATCTATTATGTGTTTTAGTGAATAATGTCATGCCCCTTCATTTAGTTCTTGACATGGAGGATTCTTAAAGAAACAGCTGCTTTGCTTTGAGCTGGTTTTATTTAACTGTGGAGCGGCTGATCATGCAGCAGCTGAGTTGGTTAAGGTGTCAGTCGGCTATAGAAGCGCATGAATGAGTAACATGCATCAGTCATGGTTAGGGAAAGTCTTAGCTGCCCCAGTACCTCTTCGGCACTTACTCAGTCACTCAGGCTTAACTTGGAGTAAACAGTAAGCTTAGACTGTTGTGTCAAAGAGTTGATCCCCCTCTGAGTCCCTGTGAGTTTGATGACATGAATGTTTTTCTGAGATTCTCTGCAGCAAGTCTCGACTTTGCTGCAGAGAGGGACTGATGACTTTGCACTTTCTCTCTTCCAGGACTGAATAATGCTTTGACTGGGTTGGCCGCATTGATTACAGTAGCTCAACCCCATTCAAATCTGTGCCACTAACTGTTAACCCTCTCCTCTCTATCTATCTGTCTCCCTGTCTTGCAGGTTTCTAGGCATTAAGACAATGTAATGAAGCAGAGCAGAGTGGTCGTAGCAGGATTTGCCTTCCAATCACACCCCGGCATCTAGGATCAAATTCACCAGAACCTGCCAGGCACTGTGGGCAACCTTTTTCCTGTTAAAGAACTTTTGTTCCATATACTATATATGTAATCGGTATATATAGATAAGATGCTCTGCATATATCTATATATTGGTATGTATATACTATATCCACACAGAGAGCAGGCTTGGTTTGAAGTTGGAAGCTGTAGCCTTTTCTATTGTCCTGTCCCTTGAGACTTTTCGCCCCTCCTTCTTTGAAACGGCAAACTGTAGAAAAGGGGGATATCATTGTGCACATGCCAATATTTTCCCGAGTTTTCTCCTTCAGGAAAGCTGTTTGGGGTCGATTCCTGAATTCTCGGTTGCCCATCAGAGCAGTTTTGGCCCCCCCCCCTTTCCCTTCTCATCGTCCTCTCGTCACAAAGTGTGGCACAAACCCAGACACTCTTCTGTCAGAATGGAGACATCTGAGACACATTTTCGTCCTTCAATATTTTTTTTTCCTTGAGCAAATTGAAACATCTGAGATTTAAATGTTTTTTTTGTTTGTTTGTTTGTTTCAAATGTATCCAAATAATTAAAAAGGCAAACATTGGGTTTTGTTTTTCTTTTCTAAAAAGGTAATTATGATTCTGCCTGCTGATATGTGCTAGAGAGCTTCTAATGTGAAGATTTAAAAAAAAAAAAACATTCTAGTGACTACTAGGTTTCTCTTTAGAACGCTGCATTAACTATATTGTACTTGGTATTCTGAAGTCTAAAAAAAATAAAAGAATAAACTCCACAGAAGCATATTCATTACAAATTAGGCATCACTCTGAACTAAACCTGTAAATTGCTTAGATGAAAATTGTATGCATCTGATCTGGGTTTTTTTCTCTTTGGAAAATGTTCATGTTGATTGAGAAAGTAACCATTCGTATGATTAATTGCTATGATAGGCTCAATGTTCTGTTTTTGAGAGAAAAATGTGCTCACTCCACCCTTCCCATTACAATTTTTATATGCATTTTTTTTTTTTTTTTTTTTTTTTTAATCAGAAAAAAATTATACTTTTTCAGTTTTATAGTTGTTTTTCCCTGTATTGAATCGATAATTTTGGGGAAAAGGTTTTTTTTTTTGTTGTTGTTGTTGCTTCTTCCTGTGGTGAAGCAGATCCTCTTGTAAAATATCTCTGGGACTTTCTCTCTGCAACAGTTTTTCGCTGCTGTTTGGTAGCGGTCTTTTGCTCATTTCCTTTTCTTTTTTTTTATTGCGAAGAAACATGTTGGAGGGTTTCTTTTCTATATAGTTTTGGGTCTTATGAGGCAAGAGCAATTAGATTTATTTTTTTTTCTCCATTTTCCTCAGCCTTTAGCCACGACAAATGCACACCAGTAACTTGGCTTTCTTTTCTTTTTGTTTTCCTTGCCTCCAAACTGTCCCTCAGAACCAGCTTTAAGTACTTTACAGCTGGACATTCTATAAAGTGTAATTTATTCCCTTTTAGCATGTCAGAATAAATTAAAATGACTTCTCAGAAATGCTGTCCCAGTCTCTGTAATTTTACAAGAATGCACAAACTGATAGGTTTCCCCCTCCCTTTACATTTGTTCAGGTGTCTGTCTCTGGTCTGCACATTTATTGTTGAAGTTCCCCATAACCAAGCATTAAACTTGTTTTTGAAACTGAAAGTTAAAATGAAATGCTTTAAAAATGAGAAGGCAAAATGCTTGGTTCTCGAAAAAAAATGTAAAAGTTTGAATGACTCTGTCTCAAGCGTTTAAAGGGATGACTTTATGGAAATGATCTCAAGAAATTGCTGTTATCCAGGAAATCAGTTCCTGTGCAGTTCTTTTGGGGGTGGTGGGTAGTTCTAGGTGCTCGTGGTGTTTTAAATTTCCAGGATTTATCTGTAAATATTAAAATGGCTTCAAATGGCAGGTGTGGAAATTGGTTAATGTGCCTTATTGACAAACCTCGGAAATGGCTTCTTGTTTCCTTAAACACGACTTTATTTATATAATATATATATATATATATATGTGTGTGTGTGTGTAATCAGCACTGAATTATTAATGCATTTGTGTTACTAATTATAAAATTCACTTTTTTTAAATGCAGGGCAGCAGCTTTGTCTGACTTGTTACTGAGTCATCTAGGTGTTTGAAATCTAAGTCACAAGTTGCCTGTTAAGTTAATGACAAAGTGGTTTAAAATGTGCCTAGAATAGGTCTAAAGACTCAAATGGGACACTTCAAGGAATAGAGGGAGGGGACTGGGGTTCAGATCAACACATGCACAAAACAGCTGCTGCCTCATGGGGGGGAGTGAATAGTAAAGCTGACAGAACAGACCTGTTCTACAAAAAGTGTCTGTATGTGTAGTTTAAACCCAAAACTTAAATATAACTGGCTTCTATGATCATGTTCGAATTCATATTCTACAAATAACTCCAAAGCCTTTGGTGTTTTATTTAAAGACGGCCTTCATTCATAAAGTATGAATGACTTGTTGCCCACTGAAGGCTCTGCTGAAGGCCTCTCTTCCCTTTATGGAGGTGGAGTCTGGACACACCGCATGAGTCGAGTGTCACGTGACCGCGCTCTGTACTGCTGTAGCTGTGTAATGTAATCCATGCTGCATTACCACTTAATCTCCCTCTGTGAACGCATCATGAAATCGATTTTTAAAAAGATTAACTTTTTTTTTTTTTTTTTTGCATTGAATGTACCTAATAATGGGGCAAATGTGCCTCGAAAGGTAAGAAATTAAACACAGTTTTGTTTTTTATATTTAAATATGTATATTTTACTATCAGGACAATGATTATTGGCGTTAAGCAATTTTATTGCACCAAACATTTATTTTTTTCTTTTCATATGTGAAAACTCAAAAATACTTTATCGTGCCAGAAAAAAACACACACACACAAACAATAACATTAAAATGGCCACTATAATGTAGTCCGGCCAAGAAATAATCCCTTTTATTACTTTACGTGAATTCATCGATCATTACCCATTGTATTGTCTTCTATGAATTCTATGCTTGTAAAGCAAATCATGTATAGTTTGTATATTTAACAACAAAGTTAATACATTAGTATCACCTCATTCCTGCCTTTTGAGATCAAACATTTAGAGAAATCAAAAAACCTAATGTCTGAATGTAGATGCAGGCGTCTGAGGATTTAAAATGTCCGCGTGTCATGAGGTGAATTTACATCAGACATAATCTCATCCAAACAGCAGATTAATCTCTCTTGAGAACTACTGGATGAACTGGGAGTGGTTAGTTCATATACAGCATGACACACGCCTCCTGTAGGGCATCTGCACATCAATGAGAACACACCCTGATGATAAACACTCCTGCTTTTTTAGTGACCGAGCATGACACGCAGTAAATCAATACAAGATCCATTTTTGTTTATTCTGGATTTTTTGTTGATTTGTGACTTTATTTTAAAAGTCACACTGTTTATATTTTCATGAGTGGCACAATAACGCAAAAAAAAATAATTATTATAACTTTGGCTCATACTCCCTTACAGCATAGAATATTAAAATATATATTTAAAAAATGCTTATCCCGTAAATGCCACGGGCAACGAGGTGACGCGTCTGCTGGTTCCTCCCTAGTCAAACACACGCTCCTCCTTGTGGCATTAATGAGCCACTGCACCGGTTTCGACGAGGCTTTGTGACACACGGGCTGGCTTCAGAAAAAGATCATGTTTCATCCTGCTGTTTGAGCGTCAGCTGGTGGGCTGGGTTCAGTAATTGTATGCTTACTACGAGGGGTAAATGAAAGCCAACCCATTTGAAATAATATCAGTGTGTTGTAACACAGAGCTATCCGACTGAGGGGATTGTATTGCAGGTATATATGTAATTACTGGAGACACTTATGGTGTGGGAAAACGAAGAATTCAAAATACGACAGCAAACAGTGTAATACCAGTGTTTTACTTTAGGCTATACAGTTCTTTAGTGAAGAAGTAGGTGCCGTTTTGGCAGACGGAATGGTAACGTTTCTAACGAAATAAGAAATACGGCGTCCAAATAAAGTTTAATTAGTGCGTCTCATGAAACTGTAATGAAAAGTACGAGGCACCTTTACACGTTCAGACACACCCAGCTCTCTGGAAATGCCCCAAGCATTTGGTGTTATTCACATATTTCCGACACACTGGCATTTGCTTTTACGTTTCGCAATGCACACTTAACACGCAGATCCATCAGAAGACAAAGCTTACTGAACGAGTGAGTGAGTGTGAATTATTCATGCTAAAGGATTAGCCACTCCTCATACATAAAATGAAAGGCCCATGATAGTCCCTAGGCTTGCCTAATGGCCTTAAAATGGACCAGACTATCAAGTTTGTAAATTTCAGGCCACTTTTCATGACTTTGTGGTTAATCAGTGTAACTTTCATGCCGACATGCTATTTAAATTCCATAACATCCACAGTAACTAACGTGAGGCCTACTACTGAGATGTTGTGGCAATAAAAAAAGAAGGGAAAAAAAACTTAAAAATGGTTAATAGTTAAACCAGTTAAGCAACATTTAGTGAAAAGACATTTGAATGATTGTTAAATGTCATTTGACTGGCTGAGATGTATATTGTTGCAAAAATGGACCTAATTGTGTGCGCAGATTAGAGGTTATGTCATTCTGTCACATAGGCCTATGGCTTCCTGGGACTTTTTTAGGTTTTTGGAATGTTACAGATCGACGTTCCTAAAAAAGGAAATTAAGTAGAAAGAACTCGTAGGTACTTATAAATAACATTGACTTAATATTATAGAAACTGGAAACTGGTTTTGAGTTGAACTGAAACACTATTACATGAAAATTATACTAACCGAGAAATAATGTTTTAAAAACATAATGAAAAGTTTATTTTTTTACATTCTTGAAATCTGCGTTCCAAGAATTTTGAGTTGTTAGTGTATATAAAGTGAAAGGAACTTTATGCTAACCATAATGTTTTATTAACATTATGGAACCTTTTTTTAATGTTAGTTAATATTACAAACATTATGCTTACTTTAAAACAATGCTCCACTAACACTAAGAAAACTGGACATGTTTTAATGTTTGAAAAACATTTTTAGTATATACATTTGTTTGCTGGGCCCTTGGCTGCTGATTAATTGTCTCTTCACCTAACAGCGTTTTTTCTGTAACGCGTCAGAAACACACACTGGACACTCAGTACTGCTTGTCTTACCCAGCACATGGCGGACAGTGTGGCAAATCACGGGAATTCTCACTCCAAATGGAATGGCAGTGTGTGGTCTTGGTTAAGCAGATGGCTAAAGACGTTTGGCCTTGGGAACATTGGCATTTGAATGAGAAAAATGGAGGGAAGAGGAAGAACACACCTAGGCATGCCAGGTGTGCCATGATCAGATTAATCAGTTGTGTGTGTCACATTTCCACGGCATTACCAGCCATGCAAGTCACTCCACCCTGTAGATCTCTTCCTCTGCGTCATATGTGCATGTCTGAGCCAGAATAGAGAGATTTGTTTTACATGTAGGTCAGAGTTGGTACTAGCATTTACAGTCAACTGTATTTAATCGCGTTTCAGTGTGTTTTATACAACGAGAGGCCATATAAAAGTAACTAAACTCCACCTTCAAAATCTGTCCATAACCTGATTAAATGTTTAATTTTGATTAAATTCAGACATTCCATCTAACTCATGTCTAAACATGTTACTGCACTCAGCTTTACTGATCTTGCTGATCACAATAACCATTTCTAAAACAGCATTTTTATTTTTCCTCTAATGCTCTTAGACACGTGTACGAGTCTACTGAGATTTTCATGTCGTTTGAAAAGAAAATCATGACTCATACTTTTATTGCTAAACTGCAATCCACAAATAAAAGACGTGATCAGCATGTTTACAGGTCATTTTTACAGTTAGACATACTGCAAACCAAACCACAAATAACAAATATAAAAACATATATTGTAATTATATACATAATTCCATTCCTAACACTGCTTTTCTTGTAAATGAATAACGTTTATAAATATTAAATATAAATATAAAAAAACATATTTAATGATTTTCTCATAAACATTTTTATTACATAATAATAATTAGATACACTTAAATGTGGATTTTATATATATATATATATATATATATGTGTATGTATGTGTGTGTGTGTATCTATCTATATATATATATATATATATATATATATTTGTGTGTGAGTGTGTGTTTCTATTACATTTTTAAATGAATAGCAAATATACCCAGCCAGTTTACTATATTGGGCCAAAAAGAAACAGCATAAAAGGCACTAGACATAATAATCATAAAAATAAAATCATATGAATACAATTTTTTGCCTCCTGTGTTTTGCTGTGGAAAAGTTTTTTGACCTTAGGCCTATGTGTTGTTGTTTCTGGTTATGTAGCTATGCTTTATTCAGATGCGCTGCAGCCCAAAATAACATAGATGTATAAAAATGCAGAAAAGTTTGATTCAGCCTTGAAGCTACATAGTTTTGTGCTGTCACTTATTCACCATCTTGTCGTCTGAAGCACACACAGCTGTCTTTGTATCAGCGTCTCTGCCAATGTGGATTCGGAGGCTCAGAATCAACAGAGCTGGATTCCACCAGGCAGCTGTTGGGCTGAACGTGACACGGTGCAACTCAGCACAGATCCTCGTGCCTTTCCCCATCCTCGCACGTAAGCAAACAATATCAACCTTTATGTTTCTCAGGAGACCTTAAGAGTAAGTTGATAAGAGAGAGAGTAGTTTTGAATTGCAATTGCTTTACAGTTTCTTGTTTACTATTATTTAAATATATATAATTGTCAGAGGGCCAAACGTGTGGATCTTTTTCTCCCACATGGTGTCACACATTTCAGTGGCAGCTCTGGTAAACAGTATAAGAAATCTCACATAAATGTATGAGCATCTACCGCCCACTTAATCCTGAATGACTCACTGCACATAGGTGCCTGAGCATCTGTATACAGGCTCTCCTCGAATCTGTGTGTACAGCAGTATTATAAAACAATATGAAAAATACATCATTTAATGAATGGTCTCTTTGATCTGTTCACATTTTCTTTCTTATTCACATATGCGTTTACAAAAATAGAGGGGTTACCATACATGGTCTCATAGTAGGACTGCTGTGATAACTGTATTGTACAGAAAAAGGGAAAAAATGCATATAGTTCCAGTCACACTTCAGTCAAATTCCTGTAATCGGAGCCAACACGTGTGGGCTGCGGTTTCACTTTGAAACGACTCACAATACTGCGCCCCTTTGTGGACATTGTGTTTGATGTTCTGTATATATTCGCTAATAGGTGGCGCTGTTTTTCATCTCATGATAAATGTAAGCCTTTGCAGTGACTTGCAAAGCAGCATAAACTGAATTGTTTAAAAAGGAATATGTTAAGAAGTCGGTAACAACACTTTTGATGAATAAACAATAACAACAATTTCAGACGAATAAACAGTAGTTTTAATAGAACACTGAAGGAGGTCAACATCAGTTCAAGTATTTATTATCTTTGTATTATACACTTAAAACTGTTATATTAAAATCCCTAAAGTAATCTAAGGTCATTTTACACATAAAATGTAACACAAATATATTCTCTTATGCAGCAAAGAAACATTAAATTGATCAAAAGAGACAGTAAACATATTTGTAATGTTGCTAAAGATTTGCATTTCAAATAAATGCTGTTATTAATCACAAATAAATATGATAATAAAATGATAATAAAAGAGGTACAGCTAAAATATCATGTGATAAATTCAGTTGTCCAGCCCCACCCCCAAGAACAGTATTTCCAGGAATCCCCCTTATGATTGCCCAAGGGATTCCTGGGAAAACTGGACCCCGGGGATGGGGAAATGATGGAATTCATTGTGACAGAAGCCTGGCAACAATAGAAGCACATTTAATCTTAGAATTACCAACATCTGGTCTGCCAAACAAACCAAACAATGGTTAGGCTAATTATAAACATACTGCTAATTACAAATTTGCAATGTAAAATCAAGGTATCTTGCGTTCAGTGCATTGCCCTTCCTCCCGAGCTACAGTGCTTCATCTCAGACTCCCAGTTGACCAGAGATGCAGCACTGCACCTTGGGCCTGAGGACTGTAGGGTGAATGAATCATGCAGGACTCCTTTTGTGTTTTCCATCTTACCGTCTTTGATCAACATGGACTATGACCTCCTACATCATGTTGATTACATGGGAGGTGACTCAGTCTCATATAAAGAATCAGATGTTTGGATGAATTCCTCAGTTTGTCACCGAGCCAGCAGCTATTAAACCTAAAGATCAGAGGCAGAAGATGAATATTCAATTACACATGGATAAATGGTATTTATTTAGTATTTTCTCCCTTTTTAGACAAAAACACTGACAAAAGTTGATGGATCTTTGTGGGGGAAGTGTTGTGGGTGTACAGGAAATGGCTTTGACCTGAATGCCCTGATCTCCCTACAAACTTCTACAAAGCTTTTCCTTCCTATTCCAGTCTTGATCCTGTGCTTTGGAATATGCCACCCAGGATAACGGAAAGCCTTTATGTAGTGATTCAGACACAAGTAAGCTTGCCAGCCTGACAGCGGGATATTAAGCATGAGCTCTTGCCTCTGAAAGTGGCCGTCACCCAAGAAAAACCTTGGAGCTGCGGGACTCCAATCCACTAAACAAACAACTGCACACTCGCTCTGACTTCCAGTGCTTTTCTGCCCCCAGCGGTATACGGCACAGGCTGGCTCTGCTAGATCGGTGGTAACAGAACAGGATGTTTATTCCTGTGGTGGACATCTGTACTCAAGTTCAAAGGCGACATCAATGCAGCCGTCTGCTGTAGTGCCCCTGAGTCAGTGTACCGCAGAATGCGAGGCCACGCCCCTTTATACACAACCACTTCCTCTGTCTCAATCAGACCGGTCCGCAGGGAGGCCGGATTCAAGGGACGTCCTTTCTTATCCTATAATATAGAGGTGGTTAAACGGGCTGATTTGACACATATTCAAGAAGCAGGATGTCTGAAAAGATTCATAAACCTGTCAGAATCCAGCCCGGTGTGAGTTTTATCTTCTCTAAGTAGCAGATGACATGGTTAAAATATGTTTAAAAGAGTCTGAGCCCTTCGCAATCATGTGATAACACCACACTCTGGCATCTGCATAGCAGAAAATCCTCTCTCTGGTGCCCGTCAGCTCTCTGAATATGCTGCCGTCTGATGCTGTGGTGTGTGGAAACCACAGAATGCTACTGTATAGCACCCAGAGCTGAGCTCATTCTCACAGTCAGGCAACTCTTTGCGCTCCTTCTATATATTTTGTGGATCGTTTTCACTTCTCCATCCAGGAAGCGGGTGCGATTATGCAGGATCATTCACTCGCTCTGACACAGCTCTCTAATGGCTTTTCCAGCAGTGCTTTGATTTATGGAGAGAGATGAGGGCAGCAGGCATTAACAGACATATATGCAGCTTATCCACAAGGTACTGTTCACAGTTTACAGTAAAATCCTTTGGAGAAGCACTCAAGGGCTCGGTTGACAAGCACGTCTGGCTCCACTTTGTTGCTGTTTATAGACTGAAATGAAGCACGGTGACCTATTTCTGAGTACAACAAAGGAAAAACTTCCACTTAGCCTTCCTTTTAAGTGTGTTATACAGAAGGCTGTTTCTGCTTCAGAGTACAGGTTAATTGTGAGGTAAAGTTTAAGAAAATAAGAAATAGTCACATTGTGAGATAAGAAATCTTGACTGTCGCAATTCTGAGATTTCAAGTCAAATTGTGAACTATAAAGCCACATCTGTGAGATATAAAATAACAAAATATATAATGTATAATTGAAAAAAAATTGAGATTATAAAGTCACTGTTGGTTATAGTCACAACAGCAAGATATAAAGTAGAGATATTGAGAGATTTAAAGTAAAATGTTGAGATATAGAATAACAAAATATGAAATACTGTCACAAGTTTTAGATTTGAGATATAGTCTCACTGTCAGTCACAGATACAAGATTTCAAGTCAAATTGTGAGACAAAATGTTCCAAATGTAAGATATAGTCCCAACTATGAGATATTAAATTCACATTATAAGATATAAAGTCACGCTTGCAAGATTTAAAACTCAATTATGAGATAATGTCACAATAAATAGCCTAATAATATTTACCTAATGAGATAGAGACAAGTATGAGACAGATAAGGTCACAATAATGATGCAAAATATTGGAATATAAAATTGACATTCAGAGATAATAAACTGCAAGTCAAATTATGATATAGTTATGAGAAGTACATTCCGAGATAAAGTCACAACTGGGAGATTTAAAGTCAAATATTGAGATATAAAGTCACTAATATGAGATATCGTCACAATTAGAAGTTGTACAATTCACATGTTGAGGTATAAAGTCACACTGTCAGTCACAAGTGAAAATTGTAAGACATAAAGTCCAAAATGGGAGAAATTGTCAAAATTATGAAATATAAAATTTACTATTTGAGATATAAAGTCACAACTGCAAGATTTAAAATTATATTGTGAGATAAAAAGTTGCAATAACTAGTTTTATACAGAAACGGAAATGGGCTTTCATAACATTTTTTCAAAACCTCAAGGATATGGAAGGCGATATAATATGTTCTCACCTGAAACATGTTGTGTCAACTGTTCTTCTTGTGTTTCCCTGAAGACTCTGTGAAGAAAGTTAAAGATACAATCTCATAAACAGAAATTCCAGGATAATGTCATACTGCTAATTCTATGGGTCATGTGCAACAACACTATGGAGTAGCCCAGCCAAGAGGTACAAATATCAGCAAATTTCCACAAATTTTTTCAGTTGACTTTGTGTGAAAAGACTTTATCAACAATTCTCTTCATAGGGTTTCGGAATGCCTTAGGCGGCTTTGATAACGAGGCTAAGAATCCCAACAGATTCCGCTTAATTGAATTTGTGGCATATCAAATTGACTACAAAGCAGACAGGCTCTTCCAAAAAAATGGGGGAAAAGTGGAGAAACAACAAGAAAATTCCTAAGTCTTTTCTTGAGTCTTTTCCAGCAAGTGAGAGCTTTAGGTTGTCTCGTATCCCCCTTCTGGAATCTCCCTCAGCCCATATAAGGAATTCTGAAGGGATTTTATTTTGGGATAATGGAAAATGTAGCTGCGCTTTCGATAAACATTCACTCTTTCAGCCTCTTACGGCCAATGATTGTGGAAGCAGATAGTTTGTCACTGCTCTGTGTGCCCTCCCCTCCCCCGGTCGCTCTCCGCCGTACTGCCTGCATACATTCCCTTTTCTAGTCACAGCCGGCGGGAGCCTGACGTAAAAGGCAAAAGAGAGGCGAAGGTGTAGAGAAGCCAGAAGACTTCGAGGAAAATCTGCCTGATTATGTGTAGCCGAGGCCTCTTTTTTGACAATTGTGAAAATCCTTTCTGTGAGATATTATGGTGCCGGATGTCTCACTTATTATTCCATGTGAGGGAAAACTCAACACACACATCCTGCTCCCAGGCTTGTGGAGAAACTCATACTGAACTGCCTAATAAGTGAGAGCCAATAATAAACATCACATCCTGTTGGTTAAACCCTAGTTCCCAGGCTCTGTCCTACTTGGGAGGCAAGAGTTAAATATGTCTCACAATGGGAATAGACTGGATATGTGAATCAAAAGTTATCCCATGTTCTATTTGTTTTGTATAGATACTTTCTCAAAATCCCGCAAAGTATGTTAATGGTTATTTCAAGCATGACACGCAAAGAATGTCTCCGATTTCTTGGCATGTTGTGATGTATGAGGCAGTTCTGGCGGTTTGGCTGTATGCTGAGGTGAACCTCACACACCTTCACTCACACCAGATGGCCTTCAGTTTCTACAAACGCTGATACACACACACATAGTCTGGCCATTTAGGAGGAAGTCTACAGTCCTGATCTAAAGATTGTCTAAGTGTTACCAGCTTTACACACTTCACAGCACGCCAGCTGTTTTTTGCAATAGTTCAAAAAACAAACCATTTCAGAGACAAAATAAAAAAATCGTACTAATAGTGTACACATCTTTAAGTATGATAAATATACTTTTATTAAGTGAAATAAAAACACAAGCTAAAATAATTGTATAAAATGAAATGGAAAAATAGTCAACATATTACTCTTTGGTTTGCACTGATTAAACATGAAACATGAAAAAAAAATGCATTTTCATTACTATTTTACAGTAAGTTCTAAGAAAATATGTTAGACATCTGGAGGCTACTGAAGAATTTTTAACTAAAATAAAAATAAATATACATAAAAATGAACATAAGAAAATAATAATAAACTAAAACATGATAAACTATTCATAGTTAAACGGTAAAAAAGAAATATGACTAAATACATAAAAATCCAAAGCTGTACCATACTTAGTACACTTCTCATGAGACACTACAGTGAAACAGAGCAGAGTGAATCATAGGAGTGATGGAAATGGTATGAGATTTGTGTAAACGTGTGTGTGATCAGAAGAGAGAGAGAGAGAGAGAGAGAGAGAGAGAGAGAGAGATGGAGGGATATGGTGAAGGAGCAAAAGAGAGAGTTATTACAGTGACAGGTCAGACTAGTGCCAAAACGCTCACCTCCACAGATGAGGCAGATGCTGTGTTTACACAGACACAGACCCTGGCTTGATAATGGAGAGCGCGAGCATGCCTAAACATTGCCTTTTAAGGTTCCCTCTCATTTCTCCACATCTCCTTAAATCATCACGACAGGAAACGTGAAGGAGGGGAGGGAGGAGAGAGGGCACCCTGCCTGTTACCTCTCTCTGCTCCGTCTAGCTCTTGAAGCTAATCTCTATTCTGAAGATCAGGCTTATGCTTGAACTACAAATGCAAACATTCATCCATTCCACCAGAGTTTCAAATTAATAGCTGTTATCTACTTTTAGGTTCTTTTGGGAAACCTATGTAATTGACCAGGAAACATTGTTAACGCACACCTTGTAGTGTTTTGCTGAGAATGAGATGTAGTGTAATTAGAACAATGCTATGGGGCTTGTTTGCTTGTAATCTTCTGCTCAACACTTGCACTATGAATCTCGCCATACACCCTTTTTACGCCATCACTGCTGTGATTAGAGATCATTTTAGTAAACATATGATATGGTAAAAATTTGCAGCTGCTCCTGTAAAACATATGGAGACAACATAACCACCATAATTATTAATTAAAAGACTATTTCACCACTTGAGGGGTAGCTTACACAATATTATATGTAATGAACATAGAACTAAACTGCATAAATTGTAACAAACAACATATGTGCATAACTGTTCAAATAAATAATATCCAGTGTGATGTCATGCAGGGATTTCTAGGAGGACGTTTTTCTGTCTTAAAAAAAAAAAAAACCATGCAATTATTTATTTTGATTAAACTAACAGTTTTTTCTATTAAAATAACAAGTATATGAGAGAATATTAAGGCCAGATTTCTCAAATTCATATGCCCCCTTTATTCAACAAATGTGAAATATACATTTGATAAGGTTAAAAGGAAGGGAAAACATTTACATTTGACTAAGAGCTATGAGATCATTAACATTTCTCAGGTACATCTAAACATCATAAAAACCAACATCCCATTTACAAGCCAAGGCCCAGCAGGAGCGCTTTACAGCCCAAAAAGGAACTGACAAACCCCTAAAGCATTCCTTAAACACAAGTAATTGGAATGTGGAGTGGTGTGTATGTGGAAAAAAAAACCTCCCAGACAGACAGGACAGCGCTCTCTATCAGCACCTCAGAGCTTAACCAGGGGGTGCGCTATAGTCCCTAAATGTCCCATGTGAGTTTTTAGGGGGCCTACGGCTGTGTGGACCCTTATGAGTGGGTGGACATGAGCTTTGGGTAGTCCCTGGTGAGCACCTAACCCCCCTTCTTTCCTTGTTCCCACTGTTCATGTGAAAGTGACCCTGGGAACTGGGGTCCCCAGGGGCTCGGGGAGGGGAGCAAGTGATGCAGGGGACAGGCCAAAGCACCAAGGCCACCACAGGGTCATGTGAAAGCACTCTGCTGTGATGGCTGCCAGACTTTTGACTCCTCAGAAAATAAATAATGCACTTCCTTTCCCTCCCTCACTATCTCCAGCTCAATAACCCCCTCCATCCCTCTATCTAATCTGTCCATCTGTCCATCAACACACATGTGATGTTCATCCATCTAGAATAAGACTTACTGTATAATGTAGATTGAAATATAAGACTTTGAGAGTTACAGGACTTTGGGCGGCACTGGCAAATGGCAATATGGTAAACAAATGTGCGTACAAAGGAAATGTTTCACAGCTAATGAGGAACTGTTGGTGCTCATTTGAACGTTTTCCAATGTTGGGCTACAATAAATAGCAAAAGTCTGGTAACTCTCAAAGTTGTATATTCCTATCTATCTATCTATCTATCTATCTATCTATTTAAATTTATTGGAACATTTAAAAAAATATATTTATAAAACATAAATGTTACAATCGTTTAAAGATTTGATTGGTTTGAAGTCACACAACTGTTATGTTGAATGCAGCCAGAGTGAGTGATCAAAAGTCTAAAAGTTCTACCAAAATGGGCTATAAATGTTCTTTTTAAGCTATTGGTGCAAACTTTCAGTCCTTCTGCAGTGTGTTCAAGCGGTAGATTAACATGTCTTTTACTTTATATGGGCATGCTAAGATTCAGCTCGAATGTGTTGGAATGTGTGTGTGTGTGTGTGTGCGTGTGAAAGACTCAGAGTGTGTTTCAGTAGGTCACCAGAGTGGCATCCCTGGACTTGGAAAGTTAAATGCTGACCCCAAGCCTAACAACAGCTGGCCACATCTGCTGGCTCTCCACCCCCCCTGCATATGATATTTGCAACAGGGTCTTTCCAGAAACAAAGGATGGGAGGAATGGAGGAGAGAGTGTGGGGGATGGAGGTCTGCCCCTCATTTCTCTCGCTTTAACAATATCATTAGACACTGCTGCTGAGATATTTAGTAAACTTCCTAATGTGCTTATTGACAGGAGTTACTGCACATGGTGAAAATTTGGTGTAGCCTGAGAACTTGAAAGCTGTAGAGACATTGAAAGTAATAGATTTAAGTCGGTTTTCTGAAAATGTAAACAAGAATTGCTCAATAGCGCATATGAAATTTAGTAAAACTGCAACTGGGGGACGTTTTGACTACAGTTTTTGATTTATCATCTGATTTCACAGAATTCAAGTTCAAAGTCAAGTTCAAAGGCCAGTTAAACAGCAGCCGGATCACATTTCCCAATGAAGCTTTCGAGACTCCGTGAGGTCATTTCACATTTCGCCCCAATATCCCCAGGTGAACTCTCCTGTTACACTCCCTAGCACACACTCAACTTGCAGCACGCAAGCACAATGCAAGTCATCTGCGATTCATCAATACAGTTTGAAAACATAAAACTGGGTTTTCATGAGTAATTCCTCCCTGTCTCAATCAGAGGACTTTGACTGAGCTTTGATTCATAAGCACACTCATACAGAAAAGCCACATTCGGCCATTGATTCCTTGCACCCTATTGCTCTCAGTACCTGATTGGGAAGCGCTCACTGCATTAGCGGAGTGTTTTTAGATAGCTGGATCAGCTCAGTGTCACCCTGCTCTCAATGACAGCTTGACATGCCTGTAATGTCTCAGTATCTCATGAGAACTATGACCAACCAACAAATTAATTTGCTACATGTACCTTCACGAGTCAGATGTTTATAATAGCAGGTTGAGATAGACTTACCGCAGTCTGCGTTTTGAAGAAGACGTATCGTTCACACTGGTCCTGGCCGATTTGGTTGGGTGTTTGGTGTCAGGATGGGTAGAGATGCAGTGTGGTGGTCCCCCGCTTATGGACGCTGTGCGCTCCACCATCTGAAGGGGGTTCCCGGTGCGAGGCTCCTTTTTGAAGCATGGCCGGCTTGGGGAGCAAAGACTTTTCTTTTACCTTATATGAGGCAAGGGGCCGGCTTACTATCAGATCGGCACGTCAGGGAAAGCCTCCCGAGCTGCCTGATTGGCTGGTGTAAGAGCCCCTGTGACCCCGAGCTGTGACCCGCGGTGTGTGAGGATGAGAAGAGATGGGGAGGGAGGGCTCAGGCTAGGGGGCCGGGCCCGCCGTCTCAGCCTAAGGAAGGCACGTTTGACAATTTTCATATTTCTTCTAAATTTGGAGATTTCTGCCCGTGCTGGAGTCTTGGCCGGCCTCTCTGAGAGTCCATGTGGAAACCATTAACAACAGAGGGCTCCTTGCCATTCCTGCCTGGGAACACACGGGCTCTGCGCAGACACAGTTATTTAAAATAATTAACTTCCTCTCAAAAGCACTGCGCTTCCCCATATGGGAAAGCATTTGCTTACAGAATGTTGGGAATCATATACAAGTCACAGTTAGAGAGGGGGTATGAACAGAGAGAGACGGGTTTGTTTATTTTCCCGAAGGAGGCAGAATCGCAGTTGAGCTCAAAAACTGGGTCTTCACACAAAGACGTTCTCCGCTGGCGGCTGTTCAATGTGTAACCAGATAAAACGTCACAATAAATGTGGACAAATCAGAATATCAAGCCAAAATTGTAACATTGTATCACAGTGTACAAATACAAGCAAGAGCAAGTTGTCACACTTTTATACTCTATTGATTATTACAGACATCCTAAAGTTATGGCTATAAAAACACTATTGGACATTTCAGTGGTTATTGCCCAGAAAAAAGGCATGCAATACACCAGTGTGGGTTTATTATTTCCAAATACTAATTTATTTACTGGTATCAATGGTTCCATTAAGAACCTTTAGCATCCACAGAACCTTTTCAATGCACAAAGGGTTCTTTATAGTGGAAAAAGGTTCTGTAGATTAATGAAATGTTCTTCACATAAAAAATGACTGAAAAAAAACACCTTTAGAACTAAAACTATTTTGATATTTTAATGTTAGTTTGGAGGACAGAAATAATTAGTTTTTTTAATAATCCTAAATATCCTAGTTGTGAATCAAACCACCACTAGACCTTTAACTGAAAACCTTCAGAGACCCTTCCCATGTGACATCTAGTCCTAGGCTCATCTGTACATCTGAAACATATTTAGATGAAGCTGCTGTACGTTTTTGCTTTCTGGACACAAAGATTAACATCAGTGGTCATCTTCTGTATGATGGACACTGTGTGTGTAACAGGCCTAGAGAAAAATGTGATCTAATAATATAACATGGCTCTGGAGATCATCATAACACTGATCACTGGCAACACAAACAGTTTGCTAATGAAATCACACACCCACATGGATAAATTGGAATCTGTGTGTTATTGATTAATCTATTATCCAATTAGTGTTTTTCTGTGGAGGTCCTCAGATGGCCAGATTTGAAATTCTTGAAGTGTGTTTTTTGCATTTATTTAATTGTAATGTAATACTCAGTGTTGTATTACATATGCTGACCCCTTTCTAATTCTGAGAATGTACATATAAGCAGCAGACCTTCACAAGCCAGACATTCATTCACACCGCGTCTCTGCATCAATAGACCAAGACATCTGCTGAGAGGAGAGATAAGAGCGATTATAAAGGAAAGCAAGACAAAGCCTTGACCTTGGGCTGTGCTCGCCGCCAGATGAATTTTCCTCCTGGACACGTCGAGCCACGGAGGTCAAAGAGGCAGATTGGATATGGCTAAAGAGAGGGCGAGGGGGTGGTGAGGTCTGTCTGTGAAATGTCCATCACAGTTAGATCCCCTTCTTGCCCTCGTCCATAAAGGAGCCTGCTAAAAGACTAATGTTTAGAGGGGCTGTCTCCTCCAGACCCATGCTCTGGAAAGACTAAATTTAGACAGGAGTGAAGTGGAGAAGCGTGACAACACGGTGTCAGTGTGAGCCATTGTTCGGTGAATCCTTCATTAGCTTCAGCGAGTGGCAGAAGAGGTCGCCCCCTAGCTCTCACCGAGAAGTCTTAAAAAGGCAATGTTTGGGGAAGATTCTCTGTTTACATCTGGAGAAACGGGGGCTTTTAAAAACAGCAGTCAACCCGTGCCTCGTGGCTTGGCAGCCCTGAGCATTAATGGCCTGGCTGATGACTTCTTTTCCTCCAAATAGAGAGGATCATACAAGTGGAGCATAGCGGCGTAATTTCTTTTCTAGATTTCTTTATTTTATGATATTTAAATAATGGCTCTGCATGCATGCGTGGGTTTTATTTTCTTTATGGTGGCAAAATTATAATGTATACAGCTGAAAAAACAAAGTCTTTCACAGCAAAGTCGTTTTTAATTGCAAAAAATAATGTACGCCGCAAACAAAATGGAAAGAATTATAAAACTTTCCTCTCGCCAAGAGACTTTTTTTTTGGCAGCAAGGTAGCGATACCTATTTTTACCACCTGATATCATTTATAGAAAAGTATGTAACAATGAAGAAAAATTAAATAAAAACCTCTGGGTTTGCTTCATAGTTTTTGTGTGTGTGTGCAATTAAATGCATAATTTTAACTCTATACCCATATGTTCTGAAGCTGTTTTCTGCCACAGACTTTGAGCCCACACAGAGCAACGTGTTTAGTTCCAGTGATAGATGGCGCGTCAAGATTCGTACACAGCTCAGATATACAAAGATGAATGCAATCTGCAAGACTGTTTACATTAATGTGTATTTTTTTTTGGGGGGGGGGGCTTTTGCTTGGGTTAACAAACTGTGACAGACTGATTCTGAACTTTTAAGTTAACAATACAGGTAACATCTTGAAACCATTGCAAAAACTGGAAATTCTGAGACCAATTTTACAGTCCATTTCCATGAAAAATATCATACTGGTGTCTTTAATTAGTGGACCTTGCAAGAGGTTCAGCATGTGACTCATCCTGAAACATTTGTTATGTGAAATATAAAAGATTTTACAAAAGATTTTGATTTCAAATAAATGCTGTTCTTTTGATCGAAGAGTAGTCACAAAATGTAGCATGGTTTTCACAAAAATATAACTGAACAATTGAGTGCATTGATATCAGAATGATTTATAAAAGTCACATGGATTCAGTTTTGTCATCACAGAAATAAATGACAAATAGCTATCATTTCACAGTATTACTGTTTTTACTGTACTGTATATATATATATATATATATATATATATATATATATATGCAGCCTTGGAAAGCATAAAGACATTTCTTGTTTTTTACTTAATTTTAAAGAAAGGATTTGAGTCAGTATTGTAGCACAGGCTAATACCACAAACAGTTAAAATGATTATATAAATGAATTTGTTTAAAACGATCCCTAAGTAATTACAAAAGGCAGTGAGATCTCAGCGGCAAGCAACTCATATTTCTCAAAAAGCATCCTTTTACCAGGAGAGATGGTACAGAGCCACTGCAAACATAAAAATTTCAGCTGGGTCAGATGAACCAATCTGCTGAGGATACAGTAGGTCATTGACTCAAAATAGATAAAGAGGACAAGTCTTGATATCACAATATGTATGTTTATTTTTGTATCCTCTGATGCATGGCGATTTATGAAAGCTAGTGCATTATCAGTGACCCAGAAATAACAAAAAGTGCATTGAAGAGCATCACAGGAAAATAAGATTTCAAATCTACACTTCGGTTTGCCAATAATTTAAAGAAAGTTACTTACTGTGACTGGCTTATGGGCATTTCTATCAAGTCCATTAACCTTTCTTAAGTCAAGCTAAATGCATGTTTATCACACAGGAGTCATATCCCAGCACTGTCCTCTGAATGACCTCTCTGTACGACAGGAATACCTTGCAGTAGATCACCGTTCCTTGGCCATACTCATATGACAGACATTGGATTATCTCTACACGCTCAAGATTCATTTGCTTTACCTTCACATGCCCTGAAGGAAGAAAGCCAGCCAAGGTGTCTAATTTAACTGGCCTGTCACATCTGGTTGTACTTACGTCCACCAGAGCAGGTTCAGCACATCCTTTAGCACGTAGCCAGGGAGGTAAATGACAAAAGCCATGCGCGCACACATGGCAGGATGTATCAGCAAAGGGAGAACAATAGATTCCCAGTCTCTGACAGCTGGAGCTGTGCTCTGTGTTTGATGGAGACCAGTGGGGTGTTCTCATTCTTTACATGTAGTCCTTGAGCACTGTTTACACTTCATCTGACACCACTGGATCTTGCGGGTTTCTTTGTGCAATGGATTCAAAAGTCTAAGACCACTTGTGAAAATACATTTATTTGCACAAAGCAGCGTATTAAAGGGATAGTTCGCCCCAAAATGAAAATTCTGTCATTACTCACCCTCGTGTTGTTCTGAAGCTGTAAGACCTGCGTTCATCATTGGAAAACAAATGAAGGCATTTTAGTCCAGGTGACATCAGTGGTTCGACAGCAATGTTATGAAGCTACAAGAATACTTTTTGTGACCATGCATAAAAAGACTAACAAGGAAGTGAAGAAATTGTTGAATAAAATTTACATTTATTTGCACGGTGCACAAAATGTATTTTTGTGGCTTCTCTGTAGCATGGACTATTTTAATGATGTTGAGAAAAGAGAAAAGAATTGAGAAAAGAGGTTCATTTTAGATAAATATAAATAAATGTAATACTTTTTTCCCCATATCACTTTAATGTAACTAGCAAACTGGCACTACAGAAGTGTTCGTAAACATTTTTTTAAGCTCTCATGATTTTTACAGCTGATTTACTGAATAAGAATAAGAATAATAAAAAAGTATATATATATTACAGTTTCCACCCTATAAAATTATTAACATGATTTCTTCAGGTCTAGAAATTATATTTGTAATTAGTAAATGAGTCAAAACAGTAGCTGAGGTGTTGAATTAAAATGAGATTTTTGAGTGTACACTAGTCAGATAATAGTAAAAATGAATTGCACCATGTTTTTAGAGGTCTCTGAGACACTAAACATTTTTTGGGAAGCTATTTAAAGCACATCAAACTAAAATATTGTTTATAGGCAGATGTCAGGAGATGAGGAAAAGTTAAACGCATTCAGCATATTTCAGTGTTGTTGTTTTTTGAGCTATTGAAAAGGCCTCGGGATCTCTCAGGCCCTAACAGTACATGAAGGTTAAATAGCTCTTCATTTTACGTCATTACTGTTATTTTAAATGACTAAAAATCCTAAAACCCTCTGTGCATTTCCTGATTTGAGTGAAAATGACAGCTTTTTATTGTGTTTTTACTTTTTATCCTACTGTAGATTCATGACTGGCTTTTATTTACGTAAAGTCTAGCTTAGCTACACTTCCATTTTCTCTGAAACCTATCTGCAAACGCTCTGAAGGTGATAAAGCTTTTAGCTCGGAGGAGTTTTTTCTCTTTATAAGGCTTTGACTCTTAACATTTCAACATGGTGCATTAACCCCTAAGATGTTTGTCCTCTCTTTGGGAATGCATTACGTCACCAACCACTTGCATCTTTTGCCCTTAACCGAGGAAAGAGAAGGAATGTGAGGGGCTGGAAAACAAATAATGCTGGTGGGGTTTCTTGGAGTTTAATTAACTGGAATGGGCAAAAGAGGAAAAACCCCATCAGGAAATTAGACTCAATGAGTCCAGCTATAGATTCATGCAGTCAATCCATGCACAGATGATCGATGTACACACGGTGTAAAAACAACTCTCTTGTCTGAATCAGCCTGTTTTGTCAGGATTATTTTTCTGACAATATAATAGAGCAGAGTAAGTGGAGGGCCTCAAAGAGAGGAAATGATGTTTAGATGAACTGTGAACAACAACAAGAGAATTCAAAGCGCAGGCTGACAAAAGTAAAAGTGCATTTCCAGACAGCAAAGTACATTTAAATGGAGCTTTATAAATTTAAATAGATAGCCAATGATTATACATTTAAAAACACAACATTGTAAGATTTAGAGATTTAGAAATTAAGATTTAGCAGATAAGTAGTTATAAGTTGGATCAGATAATGACTGACCTTATTATGTTGCAATGTGCCATAGTGTTCTTCAACCACAATTTCTAATTCCAGAAATATTCTTTCTATTATTTTTTTTTCATAGGGATTTTAAAAGTCTTACCTATGAGGTTAATCACAATATTACTTTGATTTGAAGCAAGAAGAACAAAAAGGCAAAGGTACAATATGGTGTACTTAATGAGGGATTATAATGAAGCTTTAGGATGACAATCAAAATAAAATTGATGGATTATAGGATATATATATATATATATATATATATATATAAAACAGTAGTCAAAATTTGAACTGGATCAAAACCTTTAATCAAAGTTGTCCTAAAACCTAAAATTAAAATGCGTTCTTGTCTTAGGACAACTTTGATAAGCATTTTTTGATCCAGTTAAAATGTTGACTACTGTACATATATATATATATATATATAGTATATACAAGCAAACAAAATCATATCATTATCTAACTGTAGATGTCGTGGTGGAAGGTTTAATCAGTTTCTCAATAGAGAACAAAACAGCACTAACCACACGCATGTGTTTACTTCTTTGCATGTTTGGCTCAAGACAGCCGAAACCTATCAACGTGTTACGGTGTCCTACAAGGAAAAAGTCTGTTTCACCACTGAGATTGATTTTCTTGGTGAAACTGGCTGGATTTCATTTGGAAATGTTGCAGGTTTGGCCAGCCCCTTCAGACAGGAACTGAGTACAGGAGGGGTTCTGCTCGAACCACAAATCTCTCCTCTTCCTGCTTATACAGTGTTAAACGACAAATGACCTGAAACATTAAACACCTTTGTGGTGTCAGTTACACATTGTAAACAATGTGACAAGACTAAATCCAGAATGGGTCATTTACAACAGCAAAGTGTGTAGACAAACTCCCCTCTCTTGCCTTGTGGGTTATTGAACGCAGCCCACATCTGAGTGTGGAAATGGATTTAACATGCACACGTCTGCTGTACTGTAGGCATGTGGGACTGCTATACTATAATTGCAGACTAATTGAGAAACAGACTGCTACTTAGCTCACATAATCAGACACATGCAGTATACTGGAATTTTATACATAGTGACTTACAAATGACGAAGCAATCAAACAAAAGAGCAAGTGCTATGATGTAGCATGGGTTTTATAATAAATAAAAAGTATGAAAAAATACAACAGAATAAAGAAAGCTAGTGTTAAGAGGATAATTTTGTTTATAATAAATAAAAAGGAAAATAAGTAGATGTAATAGAAAATGAATAGAGAACCCTAAAGGATTAGAGCATGTTTGTTTGTTTACCTTCCACAATATAATACACTATAACGTTCAAAGCCCCTTTAATATCTTTGGTTCTATTTATTATAATTTTCTGCTGCAGTTAGGTCACATGTTTTAAGCACTCAAGCTCTTTAAAATTGTGTTTTCTGATTGGCTATCAATGTTTTTATCATTGACAAGGGAAAAAAAAAAAAAAAAAAAATTATATATATACACACACACAATACGAGAAAAAAAAAACAAGAGTCATGACAGAATGTCTTAATGAAATATTTATTCTTTTATATAAACATATAAAACAAATTATTTAAATACAGAACATCTGTACACAACCTTTGTACACAAGTTTCTGTAGTGCTCAGCATGGGTGCAGATTCAAACCGTTCAGTTTCTTGGCTTTAAAACATGGCAGAGTGGGTCACCTAGAAAAGCACAAAGTAGAGCAGCAAGATGGGGTTTTTCATGCATTAACAGGTCCTAGACTCTCAGTCCTCTTCTAATTGGACTAATTTCCTTATCATTCATAACAAACACCAGTTGGTGAGCTCTATTCTGCACCAAGCAGGCAGTTAAGACACAGCGTGTATTTAATATTATTCA
Source organism: Enteromius mattozi (assembly GCA_032359235.1). Classification (NCBI taxonomy): domain Eukaryota; kingdom Metazoa; phylum Chordata; class Actinopteri; order Cypriniformes; family Cyprinidae; genus Enteromius; species Enteromius mattozi. The sequence continues at coordinate 2,943,284 of JAUMHE010000016.1, forward strand.
CCATTATTTGTCATTTGTAATGCAACTAAGCAACTATGTGAAGGATTAGGCAAAGAGAAGGAACGAAATCATCCAGAAACAGTAATGCTGACTCTGTTGTAGGTTATAATGCAAGTTAACAGCACAGGGCAATTTCTGAAGATGCTTCACCATATGAAAAGAGCAAGTTTGTGAGGAAAAGAGCATGTGCATCAAGTCATCTGAAGATGAATAAGGGATATGCCTGGCAACTTTATCCACTGTGCTTCTGATTTAAAACTGTTCTAAAGGACTTCCATAAAAAAGTGGGTTAAATTAAGGGGGAAACCTAAAAAACAAACAAACAAAAATATATATATATTTATATATACGTGTGTGTGCATAAAATACTCAGCTTTTCTTTGTTCTGCAATTTTTTAGCTCTATGAAGAGCACAAAGAGGAAAACCAGCTACACATTTTCAGATTCTGCCACATTCCTTTCATGGGCCAAGAAACATTTAATTACTTCACCAGGTTCTGGGTTAAACTGACTTACTGCACCGTTAATAGTGAAAAAAAAAACACACGACAACTTCAGGAGAAAAGTAGTAATAAAATATGACTTATTAAAACAAAGGTCTCTCAAAAGGTATGATGTGCAAAAAAAAGAATGTTATTGCCTGAAACGGTGCAGACACACCATGAAATCATGCCAAGTGGCCGAAAAAAAAAATAAAAAAAAAAACTAAGGACAACTTTTCTGCCTCCACCAAAAACCAAACAAGTGATTTCAAATGCCACCTGTCATGGCTCTGAAAGTCTTTTCCCATGTGTGCAACTGCAGCAACAAAAATAACTGCTGACACCATCACCCCTCTTTTACAGTAAGTGTGCCTGGAAGGGCTGCCATCCATCCTTTACGTAATGAACACAAGCAAAGCAGCCTGGTGACACCATTACTCTACAGTTCATTAGTCTAGAATGAACTCACAAAAAGACAATGGCTGATTGAAAGCGATCACTTTCTATTTCAAGTCAACTCAGAGATAAAAGGCAACTGGAAACGCCTTGGTATTCCACAGTGAGGCTGCGTCTAAGATGCGCCTCTGTTCTTGCACAGAGGTGCTCAGAGCCTGGCAGAGAGTTGAAGAGCTCTCTCCAGCATCTCCAGGCCCTCCGGCTCAGCAGTGAATGTTCTAGATGTAGTCATCCTCCACCGGTTCCCCCCGGACGTCACAGTAGTGGATGAAGACGACCACCACACGCTGGAAAACACCTCTACGTGTCTGCCGTCGCTCTGAGATCTCTTCACCGATGGTCTCCATGCAGATGTCGGCCGAGAGCTGTCCCTTACGCCGTGGCGCATAGATCGTGGCTGACAAAAAGAATAGCAAGTATTTTTACAAAAAGAACACCAAGCTCAAAATATATAAATGACAACGGTTGATCAAATATCAATTGTGCTTTAGTTATAATATTAATACCTGAACTTTGTAGTTTCATGACAGAGAGTGTTACTTACTATTTTCATCATCCTCAAAGTCATATCGGGCGTAACTGTTGGGCTCTGCTGTGCGTAACGAGCGAAGCCACGGGAAATCTGTGATCATTGAATATGGTGCTCCATCTACTACTCCTAAAGCACAGGGAGTGTGGGAAAGTTCGAATGCCATTATTTTTTCATTCCTTTAAAACTGAAAGGGATCTTGTAAACATTTATGGGCAGCTTAGACATTATGGGATTCAGCAACTTTTCTCACCCATGACGATGATTAATTTTGTGCAAGGGATTTTGGAAATGTACATGCAACTGTAAATTTTCTCCCCTCTCTCAAACACATACTAAAACTATCCAGAGGAAGTGAGGGGAGCTTAGTCTCGAAGGACCCTGATCTGTTTCTTCTCACCCTCTAAAGTGTAGATGTCTCGGCCCCAGGGATAGCTGGGATACTTCTTAACATCCTCTTCCGTCCGTGTGGCCTCCGGAAAGAATTCATACTTGATGAGTTCTCTTGTGAAAGGACAAAAACACAGCTTGTGAGTTTTTGGGTCTACCATGATAATAAAATAGTGCCATCTGGTGGACAAAGCAGGAGTCAGATAAGCCATTTGGAAAATCAAAGTGTAATGAGAGAAAATTAGACATTGCAGAATCATAAAGACGATAAGAAAACTAAAACGCTAAACAATGCTTTAATTCTTTGTGTATATCCGAATCTGTTCAAATGGAAATAATCTTATAACTGATGTAGACCACTCACTGGCTAATGTTGGCGATGGTGTCCATCCAGCTACGTACGCGCACCTTATTCCTGACATTGGGTGGGTTGCTAAACTCATGGATAATAGCAATATGGTATGGATATGGACCACTGAAGAGCTTTTTCTCCAGAGCCAGAGAATCAATCTGGATGTGGAAAAGAACATATTGTGTAGCTGTAACATATAGTGCTTTAAATACCTCAAGCACCCTTTAAAGAAATCAAAAACAAAGCTGTAACTGAACTAAATATTAACCAATTATAAATGCAAATCATACATCTGCTGGAAAATAGTTACACATGATGCAAAACAAAATCAATGATTTCTTTATCTGAGATGATTAAATTACAAACTATTCTAATAATTTCCCTCTTGCAAAACTGCATCTATGTCAGCCATCGAACTATGGTGTTATTTTAATTACATATCGATTAAAACAATGCTGTTAAAATGAGGAAAACTGTCAGCAAACTTTCTCACTGGCCCTGGGCCATTTTTGCTGTTGCACCCTGTTTTGTAAATCTAGGGGAAGATAAGCTACATTCATAAACATCACTATTAAAAAAAGCATTTCTATACTTTTTTTTGAATGTTGCACATAGGCAGTCAATAGTAATACTGTAAACTCATGAGTTCCATCAGATGTGACAATTGTCTTACATCAACAATATTCAGAATAACACTGACCTGCTGCATGGGCCTCATGTAGATGATGCGGTTTCTCTCCGGTGGCATCCGTAAGATCTGGTCAAGTACCTGCTCCATGTCCAGCTTCTTACATTGTGCGTAATCAAAGCGGTTTACTATGGGGGCACTTTCTACCACCAAGTGTTTCAGCACCCTACAGCGTGTCGCTTGGGAAGAAAAGAAAAAAAAATATTCAAATAACACATTAAGGGTCTGATACAGTTTGACTCCTATGTTAATGTCAACGTGTTCTGCTATGAACTCACCGTGGACAAACATCATTTTGGGGCACTCCTTAAGGACCAGGTCTGTGATACCACAGTTTGTAAGTGTGATTCCCACCAGGTTTTTAGATTTAAGACTGAGTACCTGTATAGTGTGAAAAACATTTGAAAGAAAGTTTTGTAAGAAACTGCATTAAAGAAACATTTAGTTGAGTGAAACAAGGCCATGGGCCCACCTGGACATGGTCATCTTCAGTCACAGGGTCACTGGTGCTGGTGGACTTGTCTACCATACGTTTCCTCTTCACTGCAACCCGCGGCTTTGCTTTGGGTAGTTCTGGATGTACCAAAGGGTGGTGAAAAATTAAGTGGAAGTCTTACGGATTGTCATTCTTGTTAAATCATCTCTCAAATATTGTTGTGTCAAAGCAGTAAAAAAAAGTAACGCACCATGGACCTTGTGTCATTTTAATGTCACAAGATTCCCATGAATCAGCTATTTCATTGAAAACATTTGCTTTGCTTTTATGTAGCTATGTTTATAAATTGAAAACAACAACAACAAAAGCACTTAGAGGAATGTCAAGATTCTCAGTGCTCATCAACACTGAGTGCAGTCTGTTTTTAGGAGCCTGGTGAACAACTTTTATGGTGCTGTTGAGCCCTTGGACAGTCAAGCGGTTGATAAATTATAGAATTTTCATTTTTGGTAAAATTCTGTCAGACATTTATGTTGTTACAGATATATTTTTTTTCCAAATAAAGTTTTTTTCCCCCTTTCTATTAATAAAAAAAAATCATGAAAAAGTGCATCACTGCCCCTAAAAAAAAAAATTAAGCAGCAAATTTTTCCCCCACATTGATAACAATAATAATACTTGTTTTTTGAACCAAATCATCATATTCAAATGATTTTTGAAGGATCATGTGACACAAAATTCAGCTTTGACATCACAGAAGTACATTATATTAAAAAAAAAAAAGTGTGTGTGTATATATATATATATATATATATATATATATATATATATATATATATATATATATAGAAATTTTATGATATT
>JAUMHE010000016.1:2955698-2995339 GCA_032359235.1 Enteromius mattozi
ACACCCAGCACACTTGCTCTTTAATCTGTTGCCATCTGGTCGACGCTACAGAGCACTTAGCACCAAAACGACCAGACGCAACAGTTTCTTCCCCCAGGCAGTCCATACCATGAACACTTAACAACAACGTCATTTTTGCACATATCATCATACCTGTTCTTACTTAAATGTCTATATTATTTATTGTGTTTTTGTGCTACTTTGTACACTATTTTGTATATTTGTATATAATTCTGTTTATTATTTGTGTCCTGTCTTGTCACTGTCCTTCTGTTGCACTGCAGAGCTCTGTCACAAAAACAAATTCCTCATATGTGTAAACATACCTGGCAATAAAGCTCATTCTGATTTTGACATTTGGAAACATTCTACAATATCAGTGGCTTTATGCATTCATTCATTAGAAAGAAAAAAAGTCTAAAGCAGCATTATTCTTCTCAGCACTATAGGTTCGCTAGTAAACAAAATGAGTGTTGTGTTTTATCTAAATATCATAAACACAAGGAAATATACTGCAATATAATGCCAATATAGTTTAAGAGTGGAGCTATCCAGACCCCCAGCATTCCTCCATCTGCTTTTATGCTATGCACAGACAGCACACCACAAGGGTGAGTTTTTACCCAACTGTGCCTTTTTTCTATTGCTCAGTTGATTCTCTGACATCCCACTGTGAGAAACCTCTGCTCTCGTCTTACCTGATTCACACACTAGGGGCACAGAGGAAAGTCTGCTGCGGGCACGAGTCACTGGTCTCCTGGGAAACTCGTCTGTAGGGCTTCTGTGTGACGATCCTTGCTGGTGGCCTGCAGTCCTCTCACTGTGCCCCTCAGATGAGCCCTGAGTCCTGGGTGGAGCACTGGAGTGCCTGTCTTCCATCTCATCTCCTCCTGCTCTCTGCTCTGGGCTGTGACGTTCTGATCTATGGCTGTCGCCCCCTGCTGGCAGGCCATGGCCACCACGAGTTCTGTTTTCAGAGTCGGGACGAGACCTGCTGCACGTGCAGCAAGTCCGCACCATTTCATCTTCCCCTCTACCCGCCCCACCCTGGTCATCCGGATTGGCCGAGTCCTCTCTCCAGCGGATGGAGCAAACACAGCTGCCAGCAGCGTAGCCTGAAGCAGACCCAGGTCCACTGTTTCTGTCTCTGGCCCCACGCTCAGCCGTCTCAGTGGCTGCCTTCATGTCAGCCTTGATCTGCTCGCTGGTCACCTGACAGCCTTTCTCACAGCTCAGCTCCTGAGGTTGCGGCCCACGCCTACGCAGTGGTGTTTTACCTTTACCTGTCAAAATAGCACGACAAGCGTATCGGCATAAGTCTGCCATTAACTTTGTTCTCTTCCAATAGTGGGAGTGCAGTTAAATGAATAACATTTCTGGATTCATATTGTCCCAAAAATATTTAAATACGTTTGGCCACTTAAGTCACATGTACAGATGAACTGTATGAATTAAAGTTTAACAGTAGTGTATATTTATCAAAAATATAACAATTTAAAACAGTTTAAAGAGTTTGGAGGTCAGCAACATTTTTTTTTTTAAGAAATTGTCTATGAAGACTTTAAATTGGAACTACCATGTGGACTCATAGCTGTACTGCTCTTTCCCTGGGCTTCTGTCCCAGGGTACTGGCCTTGAGAGCGGGTGCCAGCTGGTGTCCTGATTGGACAGTACTCATCCTCACTGTCCGAGTCTGACACCACCACCGACTGCTTCTTTACTGAGGTTTGAACTCCACTAGGTCCTGAATTAAATCATAAAAGAAAAAGCACACATTAATGGTTAATCAAACATATCCTATCTGTTGACATTATTTGCTAGGTTACTTCAGACCTGCTTGTTCTTCATCCTGTTGTGAAGCATTAGTTGTCTGGCTGGAACCCTGGGTCTCTTCCTCTGGATTGGAGGCTACAAGAACTGGCTCAGGCTCCATGTTGTCTGCAACCATACCCTCAACATCGGGAATCTCTGATTGAAGTCATAAAATTTCAGCAAACAAACAATCATCAACCCTATCCCTAAAACTAGATTTTGGTAAACGTTCCTGAAAATACAGTAAAAAATGTTTAGAATTTTTTTTTTTTTAAATGTCACTTTTGATCTGTTTAATGCATCATTGGTTAGTGCTGTCAAACGATTAATTGCATCAAAAATAAAATAATGAATATACACAGTGCACAAAATTTATTATGTATGTAAAAATAAACACACGCATGTATACATTTAAGAAAATTAGGTTATGTTTATATATTAAATATATTGATATACAATAAATTATTTGAATATAAATATATAATTAATATTTTCAAAAATTATACTGTGTGTCTGTATTTATATATACACCATACATATATACACAGTACACATGCATATATTATGCAAACAAGAACTTTTATTTGGGATACAATTAAAGGGTTAGTTTACCCAAAAAGGAAAATTCTGTCATTAATTGCTCACCCACATGTCGTTTCAAACCTGTAAGACCTTTGTTCATCTTCGAAACACTTAAGATATTTTTGATGAAATCAGAGCCATCTGACCCTCCATAGACAGCAATACAACTGAAATGATCCAGATCCAGAAATGTGCTAAAAACACCGGTAAAACAGCCCATGTGACATCACTGGATCAACTTCAGTTTTGCCATGCTACGAGAATACTTCTTTTGCGCAAAGAAAACAAAAGTAACAATTTAACTCTACCATTTTTCTCTCCTGACTTACATCTTCCGCCATTTTAGAGTTTTGCAACGTGTATGCACGCTTTACCGTATTTGATGTAATCAGCCTTGTTTACATTTGGGGGAAAGCATGTGCATAAACCGCAGTTGTTTACGCCTATTGGAAGGTATGCTTACGTTTTGATACGTCTTCCGCCATTTTAGAGAGTAAGTCACGGGAGAAGAATGGTAGGATCAGATGGCTCTCTAATATTATTAAAAATTTCTTAATTTGTGTTCAGAAGATGAACGTAGGTGTTATGGGTTTGAAATTACATGAGGGCGAGTAATTAATGACAGAATTTTCATTTTTGGGTGAACTAACCCCTTAATCACTTGACAGCACTGAATAAAGTAAAAAGCATTCATTTAAAAAAAAAAAAAAAAAAAAAACACCTTCGAATGATAATGTACAGTATATACGTACCCTCTGGGCCACGGTGAGGCACATCTTCGACCCGGTCACCGTTGTTATTTGGTGGAATGTTTGCATCGTTATTGTTCTGGTGATTGTTGTTGTTGTTATTATCATTATCATTGTTGGAATTCTGATTGCTGACCAGGGCAGATGAAACTCCGATACCCGTCCCTGCACTGAGTCCCACACGGGCACAGCCCTATGGTAAACAAATAAAGTTAACATGCCTCATAACATTCCATCTAATAAAGTATACATTATTTTCATTTATATTGAAACCTTTTTAGTGTTCAAAAGCACACATATTGTAATTATTGTACATGGAAAGACCCTGAACTGTCTGTTTACTTCAAACGGAAAAGATATTGTGTGGAAAAGATAAGAAGTGATAGTGTCTGGGTAGTGAATGAATCTCATTCCATGACTCTATTTTTTATGGGACAACAGCTCACCTTGGGAGGTTCACGAAACATCTGGTCCAGAGAGATGAATTCCAGGCTGGGAAGCATCTCAATGAACTGACTGAATGACTCCAGCTTGATAGCATGACAGCGCACTAGAGTGAGATCAACCAACCGACTCCAGCGTGAGTGGTCTTTAACAAAGAGATTTAGAAATTATATTTAAAAACCAATACTAAAAGTCGCATAAGATCAACTGTCAGATAATGCTGACAGAAATGATACATTTAATAAAAAAATAAATGTACCATCTAAAACGTCAGGAAATACATAAATGAAGATGGATCCATTACCTGTGATCCAGTTATGTGGGTTGTGAAGATGTGGACAGTTATAAATAACCAGATACTTGATGGAGGTAAACACCTCATTAACAGCCTTCATTCCAATGTCTGTGATGATTCCAGGATTCTCAATTACATCAGCAAGACCGTATTTGACTAACTCAGCATGGTTCATGTTACCTGTGTAAAACATGATTCATTGCATGTAAATTAAGGGTTAGTTCACACAAAAATGTACTCATCTCCAAAACCAAGAATGTCATTCATCTTTAAATCACAATTAAGATTTACACGATAAATCTTCCTCCATTAAAAGTCTGCTTAACCAAAACCATGACACTTTTAACCACAGACATCATAAAAATGATCCAAGTCTTCTCCAAGACAAACACTGATCAGCACACACACAAAAAGAAATACAGAGAAAATCACCTTTCAAGCTGTCCAAATGAGGTCCTTGGCAATGTATATTACGAATCAAAAATTAAAAGTTTTGACATATTTAAAAAAGAAAAAGGGATAAAAGAAAAATAAATTATTTTGACCCATAAATTTATTGTTGGCTAAAGCTACAAATATGCCTGTGTGACTCAAGACTGGTTTAGTGGTCCAGGGTCATAAATAGGGTAAAAGCATGCTCAAATGTGCTTGCATGTCACAAAGTTTTGATGGAATGGACTGTCAATGGAGGAACAGAAATCTCTTGGGAGCTATTAATGAGAGACTTACACTGCAACAGAAATTCATCAACATATCCAAGGTGCAAAGTTTCAAACTGGGGGAACTCCAGTTCAGCCATCTTCAGTGCGGAGAAAACCCCATCTTTGGTTAAGGAAGGCTGGATTCGAACTTCATGCAACCTGGACAACCAGTGTTAATTCTGTTAACATCTATATCAAAATCAGGATAAAGTTAATTGTGTTCTTTAAACATTTAAACACAGAATTACCTGCGAGCAGCAGTAATGATGAGGTATCCCAGATCCACTTCAAGTGCATTTTTACAGGCACCAAATACAATTGTGTGCAAATTACGAAATCCTCCTAGAAGAGATGTAATTTATCCAATATGCCAAAGACCTAGAATTTAATTTTAACAGTGCACACTGCATATCCTTTTTTTTGCTCAAAATATGTAATTACTGCAATCACAGCAACAAGAAATAGATATTGCAACAACAATTTGCACAGTCCAAAAAAAAGTTTTGAATGCTATAATGTATAGCTCAGCAGTTTTTATGATTCCTATTTATAAGGAGCTAGCAAAATATTAATCTTACCTGACCTCCAGCTATCCTCCACAACATGCTGAATCAGTCCCCCTAAAAAGGGTACCCTCACCAGCTCCAGCTGCTCTAGGTTGCGGGCAGAGGCCAGACCGGTGACGAGAGGCACATACTTCAGAGAATTAGTGGGACCGGCACAGTTCCTCATGACGAACGTACGCAAATTCACACAGAGAAAGTCTTTGAAGGGCTGAGGCTTAGTGAGGCGCACCCATTTCAGGTACAGATGCCGGAGCATAGACAGACAGGGGATCTCTGGCACATTGACACCTATAAAGAAAGAAAAAGCAGAAAGGTTTGTGATAAAATGACCTAGATGTGGAAAACAGTTGGCACAGTGGAAGTAATCCAAAACTCACCGACAAGATGCAGGGTCTGGATTTTAGCTGCAGCTGGAATAGTTAGTTTGTTCTCTGAGGGAATAGGAAAGGCCCCGTTTCGGTTCCTGAACTTCCCTAGAATGTGAACCTGAGGCATGTAGTTCCATATCGCCTCCACCAGCTCTAAATGTGATGTCTCTACACCCTGTAAGTAAAGATATTGTCCTTATTTTCAACTGCAGTTGAAAACATACTGACAAACATTTTTTTATAAATCAAAACAACAATCTCATATGTATCATAGACTCACTATAAGGTTGGGACAGGCCTGTAGAGCCTCCAAAACACCAGGAATGCTAAAGGCCTCATAACCTCTGACCCTCCTCCTCTCTAGGTAACGTGGATGAAGGCCATACAGCTGCTCCAAATCAGGCATCTTCTTCATTAGCATAAGGAAACTGGAGTCTGTGAAACCTGAGTTACACATATCAATTCAAACTAATGAATTAAGTATTTTAAGTGTTGCAAGGCTTTCAGATTGATATTTCAAGAAAGGTTTACAAATGAGTATACAGTGGGGCAAAAAAGTATTTAGTCAGCCACCAATTGTGCAAGTTCTCCCACTTAAAAAGATGAGAGAGGCCTGTAATTTTTATCATAGGTATACCTCAACTATGAGAGACAAAATGAAAAAAAAATCCAGAAAATCACACTGTAAGATTTTTAAAGAATTTATTTGTAAATTATGGTGGAAAAATAAGTATTTGGTCAATAAAAAAATTTCATCTCAATACTTTGTTATATATCCTTTGTTGGCAATGACAGAGGTAAAATGTTTTCTGTAAGTCTTCACAAGGTTTTCACACACTGTTGCTGGTATTTTGGCCTATTCCTCCATGCAGATCTCCTCTAGAGCAGTAACGTTTTGGGGCTGTCGCTGGGCAACACAGACTTTCAACTCCCTCCAAAGATTTTCTATGGGGTTGAGATCTGGAGACTGGCTAGGCCACTACAGGGCCTTGAAATGCTTCTTACGAAGCCACTCCTTCATTGCCTGTGCGGTGTGTTTGGGATCATTGTCATGCTGAAAGGCCGAGCCACGTTTCATCTTCAATGCATTTGCTGATGGAAGGAGGTTTTCACTCAAAATCTCACAATACATGGCCCCATTCATTCTTTCGTTTACACGGAACAGTCGTCCTGGTCCCTTTGCAGAAAAACAGCCCCAAAGCATGATGTTTCCACCCCCTTGCTTCACAGTAGGTATGGTGTTCTTTGGATGCAACTCAGCATTCGTTCTCCTCCAAACACGACAAGATGAGTTTTTACCAAAAAGTTCTATTTTGTTTTCATCTGACTATATGACATCCTCCCAGTCCTCTTCTGGATAATCCAAATGCTCTCTAACAAACTTCAGACGGGCCTGGACATGTACTGGCTTAAGCAGGGGGGACACGTCTGGCACTGCAGGATTTGAGTCCCTGGCGGCACAGTGTGTTACTGATGATAGCCTTTGTTACTTTGGTCCCAGCTCTCTGCAGGTCATTCACTAGGTCCCCCGTGTGGTTCTGGGATTTTTGCTCACAGTTCTTGTGATCATTTTGACCCCACAGGGTGAGATCTTGCGTGGAGCCCCAGATCGAGGGAGATTATCAGTTGTCTTGTATGTCTTCCATTTTCTAATAATTGCTCCCACAGTTGATTTCTTCACACCAAGCTGTTACCTATTGCAGATTCAGTCTTCCCAGCTTGGTGCAGGTCTACAATTTTGTTCCTGGTGTCTTTTGACAGCTCTTTGGTCTTGGCCATAGTGGAGTTTGGAGTGTGACTGTTTGAGGTTGTGGGCGTGAGTGTTTTTACATCACTGTATTTCTGAAGAAAATGTCATTTTCATTTCATCCTGCTTATAAGGCAGCGTTTGTAAGCTCAGAACTGCTTTGTCTACAGCCGTTACCGGGGAAACCTCTCGTTCCTCGTGCTTAAAACACCTCCTGCTGGCAGAGAATGAGTCTGCATTTTTAATAAATCTGTCTGATTTACGCAGCGAACATATTTTGCTTGTTATCAAAAATATAATCTATTCTAGAAGGACTTAGCTGTTGTTATTGATTCTGTTCGAATGTTTACCGGAAGTTAAGTTGTGCAGTAACGTTTGTTTATGTTGTTGTCGTTGAAACTGTCTATAATAAATAATAACAACTCTCAACCATGAAAATAAGAAACATTTGCTGATCAGCATGTTTGAATGATTTCTAGTCTTTTGTTATGGCACTGAAGACGTATTATAATGGTGCTAAAAATTCAGCTTTGCCATCTCAGAAATAAACCTGCCACTTGACATCTTGCAATCTATATATCAGCTAAAACCATGATCAGCCACTAGATTTAAGAATGGTAAGAAGTATTAAATGTAGCTAGTAAGAGTACTCTGGAATATATCATAAACAGCTGAAAGTAGTACAGTGTAGGCCAAATCAAAACCTTTAATACAAATATGAAGGGTAGAGGAATGTGAAATTTGTACCATGTCAAATGAATAAATATGTCACTTAATCTGATTATAAACTCAAAGCCCTCAGGCAAACAATATTGACTACACATTTATAAAAATAATAAAATTTGAGCATTAAGGGAGTCGTCTACCTGAGGGCATGTACTCCCACCACCGGCTGGCACAAAGGTCCACAACCTTCACCACCCGCAAGTATAGAGTCACCGCCTCCCGCAGTTTCCGTGACAGACACTCCATACACATTATGTCCTGCATGGGTAAGTATCTGTGGGGAGATGGACTTATGCATCATAATTCAAGTCAGCTATAAACCCTTGAAATTTGAGCTGACCTGTGACAGCTTTGATGAAAATCTATGGAATTGAGAACAGAGTTGCAGGGAATACATCTGTACTAACTAGTGGTGGGATATTGGGGTGTTGTACTGACCGGAATATATGGCAGAGCACCTCATGTGAGAGCTCGTTGATATAGTCTTTAGGTTCCTCATGTCCAAGAGAGCTAAATGTTCCTCCCCCCAAACTATGAGTCCTGGTGACCTTGCGCCGTGGGCCCATCATGTCCAGGGCAGTGAGATATCCACCAAGGGAAGGCAATAAACTCACTCCCTCTGTCCTGATCTTCTTGTTTGGGGCATCAACACACAATCATCATCCACTCCTTTCTAAAGAATAAATACATCAATTGCACATATATGAGACAAAGAAATAGTGTATCACTTTCACATTACAAGTAAATCCATCTAAACTATCATTATCCAAAATTACTATTTTCACAGCTGTCATAAAACACAAAACTAAACAACAGCCCAAAGAGGTAAAGCTGAAAAAAACAACAACAACCCTAAACACATCAGACAATAGACATTAATCTAACGTTACACCAAACTGGCTGCAGCACTCACATCAGGCTAGTAGGATCTATGTCATGATTTTAACACTGGTAAAGAAGCACCATGGCTCAAACGTAGAAGATCTAAGCCGTTCAGTCATCAGCAGCATGTGAGGAGATGCTGCTGCTACTGTTTTAAGTTGTTATGATCACCAGCTCTAGCTAGCAATCAGCTGTTAGCAACCTCACTACTGTTTTATAAAGATATAGCCCTAACGTTGCTGTAACAAGACCTTTATGAAGCAGCGTTCAGCTGAAATTGGTCCATTTATGTCCTCTGGTTTTCAGTCGAGCTCATAAGTAGGATTTGTGGTTAGTTTGAAGGTGAGAAGCGGCAGCTGTCGGTCTGAATCCGCGTTCAGTAGCGACGTGAAGCCAGCGTTGGCCTTCCAAACACAAACAGGAAGTTCAGATGTATTATTTTTTTTCTACAAAATAAAAGACGCGGGTAACCGGCAAATGAACTGGATTTAAAATGTATCGCTCACGAAAGGGAGCATATTCAAAATTACAGAAAAAAATATCTTAAAATTAACCACAGGAAGGTTTCTATTTATTTTTGTTTAAATAGTCATTTCATTTTGTTTCTTGATTGTAAAGAAGCCGGAAGTTTCTAAACGGGTGTGCCTGCATGTTACCCTAGTCCAGTGACAATATGTGTGATCGTTGTATGTGCACATCGTGCGGTCTTTAACTTTAAAAAACCCTTAGCTTTGAGATGAAAGACAGTCGGGCTAATAATGGTAATGCTAGTAGAGAACTTTTATTCAAGTTATTTTCTTTTCGTTTTGTACGAACAGGGGGTTCACTTGAAGAATACACTGTTACACTCAAATAAAATATTTTACTTTATGTCATTTCATTCATAAAATGAACATAAATTCAAAAATAAATGTTATTAATGCATAGACATATGCTTCTCATAATACAACATTAAGTAAGTTAATATTTGTGTTTTACCAAAGACAGAGTACCTATAAAGGGACTTTGTTTTTAATGGAATGAATTACACACAGGCGATGTTTTTCTTTATAGAGATTAAGATTGTATACCCTATTGCGCATCAATATCTAAGAATTATCTGATTGTGTGTTTATTGACATAAAGTAAAAAACAAACAAACAAAAAAAACGATTATTGACCAGTAAATTAATTTGAAGCTATGTATGACTATGTTCAGCTTGGTATTTATACAATGACACCTTCTTCATAATGTGTTGGCCGGTCGCCTGCACACCCCAAAACAATCTTTCGAGTGGACCTGTGTCCTCTGTATGCACATTTGGGGTGTCTCTCCCCATTGATTAATGTACATGTAACTACAGGAAATGGCTTGTTGCTGATATACAAATCTCTGTTTTCAGGGAGTCGAGTACCTCCTCCGGTACAAACTGCTTTAACTTGTTTGTTATTTGCTAGTACGAAGGTGTTGACTCCTTTGCAGCTGTTGTCATTTTGGGACCCCGTGATGCGTCTCGTACGGATCTCGCTGTCACATCTCTGCACATTCATGGCTCCAAACACATGCTGCCTGATGAATTTCTTATAACGCTGTTCTACTTCTTCTTCTGTTTGTCCATAAGAGGACAATGAGGCACACAGAACCAGCAGCAGAATCACTATAGAGTGATGAATCCCCATGACCTGGGGAGCAAAGCATTTTTAATAGATTAATAAAGAAAATAATGAAGGAAAATAAGTGACGACATACCTTTCTCTTCTTGACAAAGTAATATGTTGTTCCACCAGCTGTCTTCTTTTGTCTGTAAGCTGTAAGAGAACCAAAAGCAGGTAGGCTAACTAACAAATCATTCAAAAACTAGCACATGAAACATGAAACTCTGCTGTGACATTACTAACCAGTTGCAGTTTGGACTTTGCTGCTGTTTATTTCTTATCATAAACCCCAAGACCTTAACATGCGACCTGATAAACAGGAAATGTTTATTCAAACTAGAAAAATCAATAAAAAAGGGCGTATGCTTCTGAGTCAAACACAATGTTAGCTTTACAAAAAGACAATACAAAATATAATAATCTACTATTTATATGTACAGCAAGTTAATGTTAATTAATAATGAACCCATTCACTATGTTTTTTGTGCATTTTTGACAGGCCAACTCCTTAAGTATTAGCAACTAAAAGGAAAGAAATATCAGTGTACAAACAGAGAATGATTGATTAAAAAAAAAAAAGAAGCTAATATGAACTGAACGTTCTGAGACATCTGAAATCTGTTTTTCAAGGCTTATTTTAGTGCAACCCAAGTATGTGGCGTCTGGGGTGCAGAGTCCAGACATCATAGGTTTAAATATTTGCAATTCCAGGTAGTCTGTCTATGGCGCAGCTTCAAAGTAAACAAGTGACTGCAAGGATTTTAAATTTGAAAGGATCAAAATTGTGTATTTATCTATACGCAAAGAAACAAAAACCTAAAAGAGAGCAGAGATGAAACTTTTCAGATCCAGTATGCTTATTTTCAGTGACTCTGCACCACGTACCACTGAGGTAATTTGTCATTAAAATTCTTGTTGGTAAATTCTTTATTTAAAGGGATATTTGTCTATTTTTCCATGTGTTTTTAAAAACGAATCTACAGAATTTTAATTTAACAGCGTAGATCAGGATAAACCACAATGTACAGCAATAAAAACGGCATTTGGGAGCAGTTTGCTTTAATGTTATAGTGCAATGGTACTTCAAGCGACTCCCTCCCATCTTCCCCTGATCCTTTTAAATAAAGGCAAAAATAAATTTAAATAAAAAGTATTATGCGTTGTCCTTTGCCTTTGATGCAGTGGAATGGATGCCCTATTCTTTTTGATAGTTTACTTATTTGTGTTAATAATAACCAAAAAAGAGTGGCTGACAGGATAAACCACTTGAGAAACACAAGAAGCAAGCCATCAGTCATTTAGATACCATTTTAATGCACAATAACTAACACAGAAAAGGAGAAGACATCCGTCAGATGCTTGTACATAAAGACATACGTAGATGAAGACGAAGAGTCTAATATCAATATCTGATGCATTTTTCTTGAACACATGGGATGTCAATCAGGGAAATCTTATTAGATTATGATTTGATTAAATGGCATGTTTGTAGTACCGGTCACATTTACTCTGGGGTGAAAAAATTACATTGTGCACATAAATGATTGAGTTCAAGCATCTGACTGACACCGTCCACTAATCCTCCGATCAAATCATTTCAATCCTTTCAACAATTATGATCCCCTAAAATCTGGAGTATGATGAAAACTGAGTGAAATCTGGTGTAAAACCATAGAGGGTTGAAACTGGGAATTTTTCATAAATTGGCTCAGGGCTTTGAGCAACTTATCTCAGACACATAGTGCATAGCTGGGACTCTGATAAAACTGCCTGCTACTAAAATGGAGAGACACAGAAATCTGAATACAGCCTGAGGAGAGGTCACCTCATGACATCAATAATAACACTGGCAATTATATAGGAAAACGTAGTAATACATTTAAAGATTAATGCTATCAAAGAAAGAACAGGATTTTGCCAGATTTTCATCTATCATCCTCAGGCATACTTAGTTCTTTGTTCCTCTTTTCACAATATTATACATTTAGTAGGCCTTCTCAGAACTCCATGTATCTCATGTGCCATTCTAAAATATAGATTTGTCAAAGTATAAATACATCCACACATTTTATGGAAGTAGTACTGACAATTCTAGATTTGATAATAATAATAATTAAACAAATACATACATAAATAAATAGCCAGTAACTTATAACAATGTCTTAACTTGTTTTTTTTTTAAGTACTGCCATCATCATAAGGATATCATCATAACCTACCTGCCTCCACAGATTAAACAATCTTTTTTTATGTTTTAGAAAGTAAAATTAAAGTAAATGAGATGCTCCTGTCTGGGACCAAATCAAGTCTCGCACCAAATTTACTTTCAGATTGAGAAACGTGATTGGAACACTGCTCAAATAATCATCTTGAGAAATAGGAACAAATTTCTGGTGCCTGTGTGAAGACTTCAATCCACAGCTCAAGTCAGCGATAATTGATTACGCCATTACTGCATCTGCCAATGAACATCATGTAAATGTAGCATCAATCTGCATGCTCAGACAAGACCCTTTTCCCCATCTCACAAGACATCCAGTCAGCCTGTTGAAATGTAACCTCTCACTTCATTTGACCAACTGCTTAAAACCAATTATAAAAGAAAGCCAGTGATGTCTGGGTCTGGATGCTGAGACAAGTTCCATTTGATGAGAACGAGAGGAGACGATGAGGAGTGGCAGCTGTGGGATTTCAGCGTGGACACAGTAAGGGGGACAGGTTGAGACACATTATTCAGAATCCTCTGAGACAAACAAAATGAAGCACAAGATGAGATTCAATCTCTCTGCTTTGCACTCTCTGACGGGGGCTTGTCCTTTAATATGAATGACATCAAGAAGAGCATCGCACAAACTTGGGATTACTTGTGTCTTAAAAACATAAAATAAATATCACAGCATGAAATAGCACAGAATAAAGCAAAACAATCCACATAAAAATAAAAGAATATTGCAGTTGAAGGTGAATTCTGTTGTAGTCCTGAGCTGGTTGAAAGATTACATAATTTTATACCAGCTCATGACTAACTAAGGACCAGCTTAAACAAACCATGCTTCAAAACATATGCTGGTTTTCTCAATAGGGTAGGGCAAAGCTTTTGAATATTTTAGATGTCACGGTCCCCATGTAACATCCCCATCCAAGTGACTTCCATTCCAAGACATAAAAGGCGTATATTTTCAAATATGGGGACCCAATTCACAGTGTGAAAAAAAAAATGCTGTACTTGAAACATTTTAATATAATTAATAAATATAATATAATATATAATATAATTGAACTCACTGCACATTGTATGCATTTATTTACCAGCTATTATTTCAATCTTAAACTTATTATTATAATTTTTTTTTTTATGTTTTACTGTTCATTTTTATTCTATCTAGAGGTGAGGATATTTCAGTGAAACTTTCTACAAGTTACATTTTCACGCCAGTAGGTGGCGACTGAATCATTCAATCAACGATTCGTTCAAAGCTACTTGATTCACAAAGTCACTGGCATAATTTAACCACACAACTCTTAATTTTTCTCACGTATCTTTACATAGCTGAGAAATTTAAATGATACTACCTAAATTAATATAATACTAACTATGTTAGTAGGTTATGCTATTCCACATTTAGCCACTGCCTTTGTGAGCAAGTTATTGAATCATTACCTAAAACTGTTTGTTCAGAAACAGCTTATTCAGCGTGAAACACCACTTATTTTTGTTGGACAGAGACCTGTGCTAACTCTTCTGTTCCTTTGTTTGGTATTTATCTCTTGGAAGGACAAAAACAGACAACGTAACTTCGAATAGCTATTGTCTTCAAAATGCAAGTTACTCTTTCTAAACTGTCTGTTTATTGAACAATATGATACTCACAATGGTTCTACGTGGGTGTAAAGCTCTATAGTCAGCCTACCTACCTTATTAAAGACAGATTGTTCCAAATGTCCAAAAGAACACATTTTTGAACAACTACAGAACAGTAACATGCTTCCTATAGGGGTGCAGCCATCGTGGGTTTAGTCAATTAACTTACCTTAGTTCTATTTTGAGCTGATCACTTGCTGTGACCTGGCTTTGGGGCAGGTGGAGACAAATTTTATGGAGGAAGTAAGGATACATTAAGTGCTCTGTAGGACTGGGCAACTTTTGCTGGTTTCTCAAGGTACCTCATATGTAAATAAAAAGATGTGTAGTCAAAAATATCATATGCAATGCTTTGGCATGTTTACATTTGGTCTTTTTGGCCAAGAATTACTCATCAATGCAGAGACCTTGTCCCAGAGCTTTGCCTTTATTTGTTTTTATTTGCGCTCTCTTTAAACTCTAATTCTGTAGTCTTTGTAGCTTGTATTGTCCCACCAACAAAGGGGCATAAGCTTGGTCCCTGTGGAGGAACAAAGAAAAAAACGCAGACAGAAAAAGAGAGAAGATACATGCAGCTATTGTATGAGTATTTGTTTGCTTGGCCACACTATTCCCACAAGACCAAAGCCCTTGCAGTGTGTTCTGTAATGTACACATCAATAAATAATGCATTGCAATGTTTACACAAGCTCTGTTTAGTTCTTACTACAGCCTCACAGAGGAGTCATTGGCAAGTAATTCTGTAATCCTAAACACCTTGGCTCTTTGAGATAATTGTTACAATAGCAGACATTTTAATATGTTCAAACTTTTCCTGTTCCAATGTAACATTTGTTTTCTACCTTATTTGTGGACATTAAAATTTAAAAAGAAATAAAATGCTATTTTATTTACAGAATGCATTTTGTAATGGAACAGATTTTCAAGAAGCTAAAAAGTTTCACCAAGTCAAGGCTGAAAACTGAATGCTGATTTAGTTTGCTAGATTTACATATCAATATAATGTTAAAAAGCATGGCAAGTAAACTGGATAACAGCATTATTGTCTTTCCTCCTGTTGTTTGTATGAAAAAAAATAATAATTCCCTTGCATGCTGCTTGTTAAATTATATTTAAATAGTCATAAAAGCAAGAGTTCACTCAAAAATATTAATTTTTGAAATGAAATGTAGATGAGTATGTTTCTTTATGTGAACATATTTTGACAAATTTTGCATTAAATCACTAATGGATCCTGCAGTCAATGTGTGTAGCTTCTGGCAAAAATATAGTGCAAAATCCATAATATAATTTGGATTCTCATTCTGATGGCACCAGTCACTGTAGAGGATCCATTGATCAAGCAAGTGATGTAATATTTCTCAAAATTTATCCTGGAGACATATATGATTTACAGTTTTGTTGAAATTTATCAAATGAACAGTTTTCAGTTAGGTTACTGATGAATTAGTGACAGTTAAAGGAAAATACAAGTATATTGTTAATCAGTATACAGAAGATATGAAGATACAGTAAATTATTATTTTTTTTAAAGTTGAAATTTAATAACTACTGTACTCTGCCTATAATGTAAAAAAATACAAAAAGTACCAAAAGAAATACTGTAAGTGACATTAATCAGGGTCTTTGGTTTATGACTATACCATCTTCAGCAACTAGAGAGCAATAAATATTTCCGCATTTGGTGTTCTATTGACTGCCATTTCCCTACATCTGCGTAGGTTAACATACGCCGCACAGATCATTTTTATTTTGGCATAATATGGCCTTTGAATTGTGAATGCATAAAAGTATATATTTAATTGATATGCTTTTGATACGTTTTATATTCGACTCTCAGCCAAAAGGGCATTTTAGAGTGGGTGAGATGAAAGGCATCCGCTTCTTGAAATAATGCGCAGCCAGCAACATTAAGAGGACACAGCTGAAGCTAACATCCCTGAACTTAAGACACTGAGCTAAGAGAAAGAGATAGAATGAAAGAGAGAGAGAAAGCCAGAGACACAAGAGAGCAGACACTAAGCGGCTGGCAGCCGGAGGAGAGGGGAGGCTCAAAGCCTAAGGAGACGTCTTTTGCATAATGACATGTTACTTCTCGTTTTGCGCTTCCCTGGCCCAGGCCTCATAAGTGCTGCATCTGTTTACAAGCACACCACTTTTCCAAGGAGCGCCCATCTATTCGGCATTCATGAGGGATCTCTTAATAGTCCCCAGCTGGAAACATTTGAGACAAGGAAAAAAAAAACCCTAATCCATCTTTGCAGATCTCTTTCACATTATGTTTTCAGATTTGATTGAAAGCCAAAAATGAAAAAAAAAAAAAAAATAACAACAACATCAACAACAGCTTCCAGCGCTGACAAAAATAGAGCTGTATTCCGAACGTGACATCTGCTTTTGGTTTTGGTATTGTTGCTTGAGTGGTCCGGTTTCTGTCACTTGAATGCTTAATTTTCTTTGCTTCTTGTTATATGCCCAGTGTCTGAAGGCTCAGCTGTTCTCCAGACCAATTCATGACAAGTGGCACAGGAGAGACGAGACAACCCGACAGCTAAAAGAGAGGCTGTGTGGGCAGCTGTGGGCTGTAGTCATCTGATCATGAGTCACATTGTCATTTCAACAAGCAATGACCAGGGTAAGGTGTTCTTGCTTTGATGCACAGTGTATCTTAAATGCACATACAAACTCTCTGTTCTAGACTCGTAGTGATGTTCATCTACATTATGGAGCAAAGCCAATTAAACAACACTCATTTTAAAGTGGTTTACAGATCCACTCATAAAGATTAATTATTTCAGCTATTTATTGTACAGGACTCTTCAACATTTTAGTGGGCAAGAACTCCTTAGTGTAAACCTGGCTTAAAATAACACTATTAATGCATTATTAATGTATTTCTGTAGTTTTATAAGAGGCTTATGGCAAAAAGCCATTACTACAATAAATTCTGATATACAGAGACATACGCAATCGTTCAAAGGTTTGGGCTTGGTAAAAATTGTATAAATAGCCTATTTTTATTCTCAGCAAATCTGCATTTATTTGATTAAAAATACAGTAAAACAGTAATATTCTGAATTATTAATGCAATCAAAAATTATTATTTTTCTATTTTAATATATAAAAAAATATATTCCAGTTATTTTCAGCAACGATTACTCCAATCTTCAGTGTCACATGTTCCTTTAGAAATAATTCTAGCTTGCTGATGTGCTCAAGAGTAATTTCTAATTATTAACAGTGTTGAAAACAATTGTGCTTAATATTTTTGTGCAGCCCATGAAATATTACTCTTCTGTAAATGTCTGCTGTCACTTTTGGTCAGTTATATATTTATAAAATATATAAAAATATTAAATTAGTAAGTAAATAAAATAAAGTAAATAAAAAAACTTTACTCTGACTTAATGCATTTTAACGTGGGAGGAAAGTATAGGTTTAGCTGAAGTTCTTAATTTAGATTTGGTTGAACATAACATTGTTTTTTTTAACTCATATTTAATTTTTTTGTGACAGTAATTAGTATGAGAACAATAATTAGCAGACCAGCCGTACTGCTGTGGACCTCTTGTAGAAGACTTTAGCTTTAAGTCATACATTTCATTTCATTACTAAAATAATGTCGACAGGTATCCAAACATACATTTCAGGAATTTTTCCGCCAGCAAATCTATATTTGCATGTAGAGGAGATAAAATAACACTCGAAGCGGCACCCTGTGACTCACATTCATCAGTTCTCCATATTCCTAGAGATCAGATTACCTTTTTATGAGTTTCTCTGACTACTCTGACAGTTATGAGTTTAGCGTGATTCATTACGGTGAGAAACAACACACACAAACACACACACACACAAACTGATGAGGTAGCCTGAATCCAACCCTGATGTAGCTGTTTTACCAAGAGAAAGATGGAGTGTTGCCCAGGAACGAGACGTTAGCTTTGAGGGCCAAGGCTTGAAAGACGAATGATTGTTTTTGCAGGATGATGGAAGAGACAGGAAAAAACAAAGGAGGAGGGTTAGAGGGGATAGCTAAGTGACTAATCGTGTCAAATAGCTCATCGAAAACAAACCCACATCGTTATGGTTTTAATGAGGCAAAATGACACCAGCAGAGACCAGACAGACCACTTGATGGCAGCCAAGCACAACCTATGAGAAAGAAAAGTCTGGCACGTGATGGATTGTGCCACATTTGTCATCTGAACTGACAGACTCAGTGGAGGAACAGCTTTACAGGGCATCCATAATGTATGTGATTGCTCATGCCATTACAATAGCATTCCTTGGAGATTATACCGGCAATGTAAGGCTGACCGTATAGACCAAGTTGAGAGGCACTGAGAGGCACTGTTGCAGAGGAAGTCAGGAAGTTACAATAAGCTTGGAAAGACGTGTGACTTTGAAAATGTTATTAGAAGCTCATCAACCTTCAAAACGGTCATCAAATGACATGATTTTCCATATTTCTGTCTTTGCAACATTTGTATTTAGTCACTGGCAGTTGGCAATGAGACTCCAAATTCTCTCCTGTCCCTCCCAAAAGCAATGTGAGTCTTCACAATACTCTTTTTTTATGTATTTTGCATAATGTATGATTAGGCTTTTTGATTTTCATATTTTATATTGCCGACACGACTACATCTAGCATGCTTTTTTCTTTTCCCCTCATTCTTTATGCAATTTCCCCCCTCTTTCTTCAGAAATACAGTAGCTTTGCACACGTTTCAGAGAAAAGAACAGCTTATCTTACAATGGAGCTTAGAGGAAATGTGTCTGGAAAGATTTCTGCATATATTCCTCTTTCTTTTTCATCCCTGTACGAGCTGATTCTTACCTCTCCATCTACCGATTGGGTCAGGTTTGTCTTTTGCCCCATATGTTACCTTTCTCTTCTATTTTTTTATTCGTACTAAAACTAGTAAACTTCTTTAAGTATCACTCACTGAGAGTGACAACATGGCCAATCAGACGGTAAACTCACATTTTGATAAAATAAAATAAAATACATTTCTCAATATTTAAAATATAGATATTTTATTGGAAAACAAGAAAAAAATACTACTTTTTTTTTTTTTTTTTTTAAGTGCCACAAAAAGGCTGACTAGGCAAGTCCTATCCTTTGCGAGAAGGAACATGACTTAAAATAAAATAAAGCATCTCCTTGAGACATAACCCCTTGTCTCCTCATTAGCCTGCTATGGAAGAACTCCATATTTCTTCCTTGGAAACAATGCTTGGGCTTGTGGTCACCCTAGTGGTTGCCTTAATTTGCTGTGGCCAGGGATCGGATGGCCTCCATTGTCCAATTGAAAGAAAGTGGATGAAAGGAGAGGACAGCGGTTTGGGTCTGCTTAAATTACACTCTGTCATTTTCTGCCTGCTTTTCAATTTCTTAACGATTGGCTTTGCTGCTATATGATGATTGGTGAAATAGGAAAAGTCAAAATGCATTTGGTGGTTGTGGATGTTAACTTAATGATAAGATAATGATACAAATGATATTGCACGACTGTACACTTTTTATATCGCCCATTAAAGTAAAAATTTCACTGCTGTGTTTGTACAGTGGCACAAATAAAACAAAATATGGGGAATATACATATAAAATACTATAATCATTTATTATGTATAGTTTTTTTTTTTGTTGCCTGTAAAAGATTTGTTTCTTTTTAGTAGTCTAATTTACAAACAAGCTAACAGCTGTGTAATTTTAGATCCATAATTATAGACTTAACATTAAAGCAATAAAACAGTTGTGAAACCACAAGGTTCATTTCAGACAACTGCCAAACATGAGGAAGTTTTAGTCAGCTGAACTTTTCACTTTTTTGATGTTTGCACCTGCTTTTAATTGTCACAGGTGTGTGTGTTTGCCTCAAAAACCTGTTTAAGCACTCTTAAAGGCTATTCTTAATGACAGCTGGATAGATCTGATTACAACCTGTTATTGTCTGCACTATTGAACCCCTGAATAGTTCTGGCAAGATGTGTGAGTTTGTGATTTTTCATTTTTTCTGCATGCAGATAAATAACAAATAAAATCAAATGCGAGTCTGGTGCTGAACGCCTTGGTGAAACATCACGGCCCATCATTCCTTATCAATTGAGGTGTAAGGATCTTTCAGTAACCCCTGTGACTGATTCTTCCTCAGGCAACAGTGTGCTATCTGGAGGAGCGTGTAGCTCTACCGTGCTAAATGTTCTGCGCTACCCTTTATCAAAGAGATGTGAGAACATCTCCACACCTCTGCGCATCACAGCTCAGCAGCTATCTGTGACAGGGATGAAAAAAGAGGTATTACAACCGAGAATTGACCCCGGTGAACCCTGGGCAGAAGTGAGACAAAGCGAAAGAGAATGGAGTGTGACTGAAGTTGTTTTACTCTACTCCTGTGAGTGCACTGAGCTCTCGATGTGAGTGACAAGGGCTGGCATCCTGCTGGAATGCCTGTGAATCGACATGCCACTCACACGCCGATAACACCCAATAACCCGCTCCATTGTTATCTACCCTTTAATTCCCAACTCTCCGTCCGAAGCTATTCAGTTGCTCCCCGTAATCCTTGCGTCTTATTTTCTCTTCTCCGACAAGCCCGTGTCCGATTCCATTTGCTCCCTCTTCTGGCTTGCGACCGAGAGGTCAAAAATCTTCCTGAGGCCGAGGGGGATCAAAGCTTACTGAAATGTGTATGACCTCCAGATAAGCCTCTTTCGGCATCAGCTCTTCTTTTTCTTGAACAGCCTGTTGCAGTTACTCATTAGCAGGGCCGCAACGAATCAGGGTACACAGAAAGATACAGATTTTCACAGAACTGGTAAATTCTAGACAGCTCTCTAGATTCTGAATATAGAATATAGCTCTCTATAGAAGCTTTATTGTGTAAAACATGCCCATTTAAATGTTCCATTTCACAGTTAAAATGCTGCACAAATATATCAACCATTTCATATAACCACTCTCTCTCCTGAACAGTAAGCCCCACCCACTGATTAACATATAATTTACATATTGACAAGCTATCTATCTATTATCAGAAACCAATAGGAGTGCAGTACTCTGCTCCAAGTAATGGTTGTACTATGTTTAGATCTATCCCACAGAGATTTTTACCAAAAATCAGTGCAGAATATGAAAAAAAGGTCATTCATCATAAGCTACAGCGGTGGTGGTCTTTGCGTGCGGGTATGTGTGTGTGAAAGAGAGAGAGTTTGTGAAATGCTGTCTTTATGAAAGATTACCCGCTCTGAGAAGTATGCATTGAAATTCCGGTGTTTAGTAGTGCATATGATTTATCTGCAATGTGTGAATATGTTTATCTTCTCACTCGCATTGTTTCTATAGCCAGAAATAGCCTTGAAGCAAGAATGCAGGTACAGGGAGAAACAAAACAAAACGTGAGACATGTATTAGTGCCACTGTGCTGTAGCATACAAACAGTCGATTCATGTCTATAGGACCAGCGTGACTCTCGGTTCCGTTAGAAGCCTCGCTGATGGGACAGACTATTGGAGACAAAAGTTACCCCACTTAGATCTGCCTTAAAGAAAGTTCTCGGCCAGACAGAGCTATTGATGTGATGTGTTTTTCTTTTCTCTCTCCACCATCATTCCCCAGGAGCACTGGGAAAAACCCAAAGGGGGTGCGCGCTCAATCTCTCATCCCTTTGCACTCTTCCCCTGTCACTCTTTCATTCAGTGTCAGTCCTTCTCTCACTCACGTGTGGACAGGGTGTGTCCAAACCTCTAGTTTTTCCTAGCGTTTCATCTCGGCCTTATTTATTTATGGTTTCAGCGAGCTGCCAAACGCAGGCGGTTTGTATGGAGCTCTGATGTCCCCTGGCACCATACTCTTAGTGTTTGCATAAAAAAAACCACCAGAGACTGCCAAACCAAAGACAGTGAACCAAGAGAAGTTCTTCCCGTGCAGTTGGGTCAGTCCCTGAAAAACCCCCAAAACAAAACACACTATTTTTGTTAAATTCCTCCATCTTACTTGTGCGGTTTTGTATTGAAATGTGTTATATATGAGATCAGAGAGAGAAAGAGTCCAGCGACAAAAGAAACGTAGTGTAGAAGCCAGAATTCATTAAATTCCACAAGGACAACAGACCATAGTATTGACTTCAAACCAATAATGACCTTGACTCATAATTCAAATAATAATTAAAATTCATCAAATTTGCACTAAAACTGCCACCAATGCAGTGAACATGAAAATATTCCTCTGGTGAAAGCAATACGAAATGAAGACAAATAGCAGCCAAATGAAAGATTCTGATTCCCCTTTGTTGACTCACACTGAACACAGTTTAAATAAAACCTATTGGAGGATCTAAAACCTAACTGCTACAGCTGCGGGCAGTAAATGTCAAGTCTTAATTAATTAATCCTATTTCAACAGTTGAAAAACATACATGATAATTTATTCAGACAGTTGCTTGTTTCTGAGTATGCAAAATCTCAAACAACCTTACAAGGTCAAAGTTTTGAGCTTCTCAGTGGCTTCCAGTGCATTTTAAGTTTTCACCATATCAATATTTATATTATAGAGATAATACATTGTAGTGATTTATAAAATTACTATAGAATTTCATGTATGTTACCTGAGATTCAGCATGAATTCATTAATATGCTATTCAAGGATATTTTCATCCAAGCTGAAGAGCATGCCAATGTTTTTTTGTTTTTTTTTCTTGTTTTTGAATACAGAAGGCCAGGTAATTATCAATTTTAAAAGTCTTTCATTGCTTTAATCGAGAATGTAATGAAAGTTTAGAAGTTTTTGTATCTTAAATGCTCTTTAAATTTATGAGCATCGCTACGATTTGACATTGCGTTCTTCTGTTAGGGAATGGTCAAATGAAAAAGCATTTCTAAAAGACTTTAAACTCACTTGATTTCTGAGAGACAGAGAGACGGGCTTATTGAGAGTGAAAAACACAGATATGAAAAAATCATGAAAATAAAGATAGGTATTTCATATTAAAATTCTGTCATGTGCTCCTTTGTTAGCAGTGATGGCTAAGGTTAGTGCATTATTAAAACTGAAAGATTAAAAGTTCATGAAAGTGTGGCTATTGTGCTGAAATGAACTCAAATGAGATTGCACAGTCAGACAGTGACAGCCAGCTGCAAGCGTATTAAAACTTTCTGGCAATGCCAAGTTTTTCATAAATCTCTTAAATGTTCTTTTTAATCATGGGTGAGAAGCTATGCACCTTTATCTCTTTCAGATGTAATGAAACAAAGCACAAGCCATTCTGCTTTCTGAATATTCAGTCTGTGGAAAACAGTGGCATATTTGTCAGATTATTTCACATTGTAAAATATAATGTAATTTCTGACTGATAATATTCTCAAATACAATGCAAATGATACAAATGCGGTACAAAAAAGTGTCAGTACATACTTTATGAAGGTAAGATTTTAAATTAAACACAGACTTTGACAAAATAGGTTGTCTGACAACTCGGGGTACGCCAAAGCCCTGAAGCTCTGACAAAAATGTAAGTGTATAAAAACATGTTTATAAAAACTCGATGGCATGTGCAAAAATATAGCTGTCTGACGTTGCACTGTTGTTTTTATATGTTTCATGTTTCCCATAATGAATATATCATTTGGGGCATGTCTTCATGTAGTGCATATATTTAAAAAAACATCTTACTAACAAAGCTATTTTCAGCATTTTTAAGTCATTTTATAACAGGTATTGATCTGCTGTCTCTGTGGGCCACAGAGGTTCTCTCTAGATCTCACACACTCCAGATTTATTTTTGGTATAAATCTGCGGTGTAATGTGCTCAAATGTGTAAATAATGCTGCATTTGTGAATTTAGGCAAATGTTATAAGGCTATTTAGATAATTTTTTGTACATTTTGCAGAAAAAAATATATAAATTATACCCAGGGTATTTAGTGAGATTAAATTGAGCTGCATGGCGTTTCCATATGCAAAGCCTGCTTTGAATATGGGTGTGTTGAACGGCCAGACAATTTGCATGTGTTTTGCATATTCACTACATACACACACATACCCTTTATTTACGACCTTAATAAATTAAGGCCCTATAGGCTACCAATTATGTGTGCTCATGTGTGTAGGTCTTTATTATCATTTTGCATTTGCAAAGTGGTAGTTTCAAATAATAAAAAAATGTGTAACCTGTTTACATAGTATTGATGAATTATTGTTGGTTTTTTATGTATTTCTGCATGAACAGTTTCTCTTTACAGAGCTAACTCTGTTTACATTAATTTCTCAGGGAAGAAAAAGGGGCTTCATGTTATTCCATGCATGTAGGCAACACTTCAGAGACTTCAAAGAAATGAATACAATGCAAAATACTATGCAAATAAGATTATATGTACTCATCTTTATATGTATATATACACTATTGTACATTAAGATGTAAGTGGTCAAAGCAAAGAAAAAACAGTTTCAAATATTAGTGTTTGTTTAACTGTCTGTCTTTTGACGGCATTTCAGGTGGAGTTTAGATAGCTCTACTATTTAAAGGTGAGTGAAATGACAAGGGGATTGTGCTAAAGGTCTGTTCGGATTAAACAAGTCCCTAATATTCGAGAAGGTTCACCTGTATATTTAAATAACACCCCCCTTGCAGAACAGCATACCCAATCAGGACGCAAATGCTGTCACGTCTCAACATTTTATACAGTTTCTCATGGATAATGCAAACCATTTACTTGAATTATTAATGTGAATATTTGCACACAATTTCAGGGCTCCATTACAATGATCCAGACAGGATTTGATTTAATTTGGGCAGATTAGATGCAAGCAGACAGTAGGTTGAGACGAAGGGTTAAGGTGATTAGGAGAGATAATCTTGGTCTGGGTGGGTGTGATGGAGATGGAGTGAAAGGTTGTATTAGCCTGTGTTTGCATATGAATACTTCCCAGTGCAGTCAAATGAGCTGATGACATTGTTTTCTCAGCCTCGCTTCCTTCCAAAAAGGTGGTGAGAGCTTCAGAGAAAATGCCAGGGCTTTTGATCACACTCTCAGCAATATCTTGACGGTGACTGCTAACTTCACCTGCATGCATAAATTATTAGTAAAACAACATTAGAAGCTTTTTCAGTCTAATTAAAGTGTATGGCAGTGGTATTTCCGTAACAGCTCAGGTTAGGCTATGTTGTCCTATAAAGCAGAATGCAATAACTATGTCAACAGTAGAACTGAGAAGACTGGCTTCAAAGTTTTTACAATTACAATTATAGATATGTTGAATGTCCTATATTGGAGAATAAGAGATCTGTCACTACTTCTCTGTTGTAAACTTATGTGAAGCATGAATTAATGTTTTAGAACAAATGTCTAATTATGTTTATATGTATATTTTTTCAGCAAAGAATCCTGAAAAAATTACCAGTTTCCACACTGTTAAGTAAACATTAAGTAAACATTGTTTTCAACAATGATAATAATAAGAAATTATTTTAAGCATCTAATTAACATATTATGATGATTTTTGAAGCATCATGTGACAGTGGTGGCTGCTGAAAATCCAGGAATAAATTATATTGCATAATATATTCAGAAATAAATAGCTATTTTTCAATAGTATTTGGATATATGCAGCCTATAAGAGAGTTATTTACAAAACATTAAATAATCGTACCAACCCCAAACTTTTGAATAGTATGCGTATATATGAATGAAAATCTACTATTAAAAAGGAAAATAAAAATATTAATTTTAAAAATTAAGATTATATAGCACTTTCGAAGAGTAAGTTTTATGTAAAAAAGAAAAATAAAACAACCCTCATCAGGTTCTATTTAGAGCAATTTGTGTATGTGTAATTGAAAATACATTTCCTTTCCTCAGAGGAGAAAACAGTGCAATTGTCAAAAGATGCAGAACTTTCTTCAGGGAAGTTTTACACTCAGCGCCAAGAATGGAAGAATGTGCATTTGGAAGCACAGATGTCTCCAAATGGTCTACAACCTGTTAGAAAGACACATTGGCACTGAACCCAAACCAAGTCTAAAACATCAGGCAGCGAGAAGCATTGATTCACGCACAAAATTAGTTAATTTCAACCGAGTTGACTAATTTGCATAAATTACAATGACAATGACTCTTTTCAAAAGCAAAAACACTTGCAGAAAGCTCAAAAACTTTTTTGTGCGGAGAATATTTTAGAGAGACGAGTTATCATGAGCATCCCTTCTGGTAAAATACAAAATACCCAAGGCAAGTATTTTTTTTATCATCTTTACAACAAAATAAACTGCACCATTTGCTCATGACTAATGCTCATCCACTCCAGCTGTCCAGCTCTTTTATTAAAATCCATTCTAGCTCACAAGCCCTCAAACACTCTTCCTCTTCCACCTCTTTCTCCATATCTACCTACTCTCCTCCCTCTCTCCTAGCTTTAAATCCTAATAGGTCTGACAGTTTTATTTTCTGTGCTGTAGATAAAATCATTATTGTCATATTCGTCCGCCTCTGCTGTCAGTGCTTCCAATGCATGCAGTTATTTGCGGAGGGCCTTCAAGCTGTCGTTTTGGGGATTGATGGGCCCCCGATGGCATCCTACTAACTCGGTAGCTCAGAAAGGAGGGGAGATGGACTGCCAGACTGACCCGAATAAAGGTAAGACTCATGGGTGTAAGTGACAGGGTGGGCTACTTTTATGACTAAAGAGAAAATGATGCCGCCATACACTATTAACTTTGTACAGTTATCCACAGTGCTTTATTTTAGATGAGCCAGAATGACCCAGATGATAGCTATAAAAGAGCATTGTGCTATGCATGCACCCCCTGAGAATACATTACTGTATAGTCTGACAGGCCAGCGCTTTCTAAGCCACTGTTGGTCTTGCATCTTTATCTGGGCCGATATGCAATGAGTTTGAAATCACTTAACAATGAATTGCAAAGAAAGGTAAAGCATAATCAGTCGCACACTTTGAATGTTGAACATTCCTCGCTTGTACATTTGGTGGGCCTATAGTCCTTCAGGCATATTAATGAGCACTTCACTGAAAAGCATGAGAACATTTGTCTAGGCTTCAAGGCAGCGTTGGATGCCAGCCCCTGAAGTACCAACACGCTGTGCCCTTCGTTGAATGTTACTAAAAGTTTGATTTAGCGAGCTGAGCAGGGAATTTCAAAGAGCATTGTGCGGGCTCTTATTCTCAATTAAATGCTAGGAGCCTCCCCTCTTATACAGCTGCAGATAATGAAAGAGAATTACGCTGCGCACTGCTCCTTCACCGCTTTTATGGATCTCTATCCCATACGGACACTGTACCGGGCTTAATCAGATTCATAAATAAAACATGCCTGAGGCCCATGGGCAAGGACAGCGGCATATTCACCACAGCTCCACAAAAAATTTAGATCATGAAAAAAGGAAAAACTTTAAAGGTGTGTGTGTGTGTGTGTGTAAATGAGTGAGCGCAAGTCAGAGAGAAAGGTTGGAACTGATAACCTGCTGAATTAA
The DNA here is from genome assembly GCA_032359235.1 of Enteromius mattozi. Lineage (NCBI taxonomy): Eukaryota > Metazoa > Chordata > Actinopteri > Cypriniformes > Cyprinidae > Enteromius > Enteromius mattozi. The sequence goes on from JAUMHE010000016.1 coordinate 2,983,556, forward strand.
TAAAGCTTTTTTTCTCCTCAGGAACAAACTGACAAGGGAAGTTACCGTGACCTTTGACCTATCTTATGTGCATGCCTTGGAGGGCAGCACATCTCACTAAGAAGCAAATTAGCTAATGCTAATCTCTCTAAAGGCAGAATTGTGTGCCTATTCAAGGCCAAGTAGCGAAAGTGCAATCACCAGAGGAAACAAACTGGCCAAACACATCTGTGTCTTTAGCTGTGGCCAAAATATTGTGCTGCCAGTGGGAGACGGGTGAAATTTGAAGGAACATCTGGATAGTAATTTATGACCAAGGCACCAGGTGTTAGACACCCTGAGGCTGTTAGCTGCAAGTAAGGTGAAGGTAAAGACCATATGTTTTTTTAAACTTATCAAAAAATTATTTCATGGAGAATTTTCTTGCAAACAGTGGGATCAGAAGTTCAAAACCAACACAACCAAATGGGAAACTTTTTGCTGACAAATGCAGTTTTTAGACTAGACAACAAGGCTGTGACCTAATCAGAATTGAATTGGGAACGTTTTTAAATTCAGTTCTTGAATTTCAGTTGAGGCAGCAAAATGGATGCACAATTGCAGTTTTAATTAGTTTTTTTTCTAATTTTTAATCCAAACCTGAAAATGCTCCTCCTCTCTGAAATGATGATGATATCAGTTTGAATTCTCTGATGATATCAGTTTAATGGCTTGGGCAAGAGCATGACATTCCTTAACCACATCCCGCTAACTGTCAGTGTTAATTTCTGAATGAAACGCCTACTTTACTACATCCAATCAATTTGCATCAAAAAGATACACCCTTTAATTCACTCATTCAATATTCTGTTTCTCTCTGAAGTAGGTCATAAAACGGATGTAAAATTGGTTTTGATTTTGTGATTTAACGTTGGATTTTGGTTACACAACATAAAATATCGATGTCAGTTGATGTCAGTATTGGACATTAAATTGGCATTGAAGTTTGGTACCCAACATCACAACCAAAATTTAACCAAATATCAACATCATATGACATTGTGTGCATTTGCTACCACGGCAAGTACCAGTCATTTCAATTTAGAATTTTAAATAACCATATTTTACAGTATATTTAGTGATTACGGGTACAGAAATAGAGGGATTTAATAATAATAAATACATATAAAAAAAAAAAGAAAAATTCAATTCTTTTCTGTGCCCTCTAGAACAGATTCTTTTGTAAGCCAGGTAGCTGGCATTTTCCTTTTACTTAAGTCAAGAACAATGAGTTTTTCCATGTCATTTAAAGAGCATACTCATGCCCATTAGATCCAAAAAATCAAATTTCACCCCTGACCATCTAACACCATAGATGACCCGCTCAGCCCCGCACAGTACGACAAGTGTGCTGAACTTTTGAACAAAAGGTCAGAACATTCTTAAAGAATAAAAAGGTATCAAATAGTTAAAGTTCAGTAAGAGAAGAGAACATGGTAGGAGGTGGGAAGGAGAGTGTGTCTACGAGCAGCAGATACTTTATGGTAATTAAAAGTGCACTCTTAACCTTACCTTGTGCACCATTGTGCTAATCCTCCCAGCTGACCTGCTTTCACCTTCCATTTCACACTTTCATTTCAATTTAATCACGGAAAGCCAAAAAGCAACCTCTAATTGGGGTTCTTTTGGTCTGCCGCACCCCGATTACAGCTATGCTTTAGGGGGAAAAAACGAAGAGGCATGGAAATGTGTGCCAAGACAGCCTAATGATGTTAATAACATTTCATCAGCCTTATCATCTGTCCTTGAAATAAATAGCTTCTGACCTGATGTGCATTTCAGTGTAATGTAATTGTGTGGATATTACTTTGTTTAGAGAGGATGAGCCATTTTGTGTCCAGAATACTACAGACTTTAGACAGATTTAAAAAGTTGCAATTTTCCCTGCTTAAAAAAATCTAAAACCAATCTGGTTTGCTTGTCTCACAGCCTCATCAGGCTGGATTCTTGGCTTCCTATAGAGAGGTTTTGAGCACTTAAACCAGCTAAGACCAGAAAATTAGCTTTGGTTGTGATGCTTAATTAATCAAATTATTTACTGTGTGTTTGTATACAACATAGGGCTAAATTGTGTCAAAAAGTCACATCAAAAGTAACTTTTAGGGTTTCCCCACCTCCAAAATTTCAGCTAATCCAAAACTAATACAAGCATCTTACTGCCCATCTGAGAAAACAAACAAACAAAAAATAACTTATTTCAAGGACCATGATTTCCACTTTTCTAATTCCCTTGATCTTGACCTGTCAATTTTAAGCATGGTCTATTTATGGTCTATTTTTTTCTGTCAGTAGATGAGACTCTTTTTCACTTCTTGACTTTTCTAGTCAACCGAGGTCAAAGAAAAGAAAAATGTTCCATCTGAAAGACAGCTCATATACTGAAACCACAACTGCAGACCACTGGAAAACACAATATGTAGTCTCAGTGGCTTTTGTCAGGCATGCTCAGCCCTTAAGGAGGTGGTTATTATGTTGTTGGGACAGGTCTCATTAAGTAGCCAGTCCTGCTGGCCTTCATAGAAGTGAAAATGGCAGAACAGGGATTGGCATGTTTGCTCATGTTGCTAAATGGGTGGCTGAAGGAACAGCTTATATTGTTGCGGTTGCTGATTTCTGCCCTTGATTGGAAAAATGGAGGTGACATTTGCATCAAAACTAAAAATTACAGTAAACCTACACTGAAATATAAAATTCTTAAAAACGTCTTTATACATCCAGCATGTTGCATGCAGTTATGCAATTGTAATTTTTTTTGAAAACGTAATAAAAAAAGGGACAGTTTACTGTTATTTACCCAACTTTATGCCATTCGAAAATTGCAGACTTTATTTCCGTCACAGAATTATAAATAAATAAATAGATATTCAACCTGATATAATAAACTACTGTATATCAAAGATTTTAAAAGGCTGTAATTTTCTTCAAAAATTGACCTTTTGCGTTGCGCAAAATAAAGTAAGTCATGCAAGTACATGCAAGATGAGCGTGAGTAAAAGATGCATGAAACATTTTAAACAATTGTTTGATCTACATCTGACTCTTTGTCAGTGCTTTTCAGTGATCTTGAACTGTAATTGACAAGTCATGGTTTCTTAATGGTTGTATATCAAAAAATGTAAGAGTATTGTATTATTTTCTCTCAGAATTCTCTTTTCCTTGCAGAAACCCTGCCCTGTGCTGACTTCACGTCTTCTCTGAAGGATGGCTGCTCATTCAGATCTCACATAATGAATGTTTAAAGAAAGCCAAGATGCCACCAGGTAGGAAAACAGTACAACAAAGAACTGAAAAACGTAGGAGGCCTTTGCTTTTAGCTGCATATCTGTCCTCGCGCCCTTTTCATGTATATTCTTTTATGAATGCATTAAGATTAATTTGACCCCTTTTACAAATACACAATTTCCCCATTTATCTCTTGCCCTCCCTAATCTCTGACACTCATCATCTGTTCATTAAAGTTACCTTTGCCTGGATGCATTATTTGGCTCTGGAGTCTCTAAACAGGCTTTGTTCTTTATTACACAGTTGCCCCAGTGCATTCCGCAAACTCATTAAAAAACTATTAGCGCCTGTTGATTTCTCAGATGCTCCCCCATTATTGGATAAGATCTACTCTTAGAGAAGCATTCACAAGGTACCGGCTCATTTTGTGTGTCTCTTGGCCTACTCGTCCATTTGTGTGTCCAGAATTACTGCGTGCACACTTTTCACTGGCTTGTTTCAGAGCACTTCTAAAGAGAACTGCAACATAGGCGTTTACATTTATGTGTATTTATTCCTGCTGGCAGGAGCAATTTATATGTTTTACAAGGGAATACGTGTTAACATGGTTTTATCATTTCACGTTCATGCCCTTCTCACATCTTGCCTGGTCCCAGCTGTGTTGTAGCCCTCCAGTGCTGAAAGGGACCCCTGTCTTTCTTTCTTTCTTTCTGTGTGCAGAAAGGAGAGAATATGAAGGCAATAAAAGTGCCGTGCTAGGCCTGGCGGAACTGCAAATACATCAAGGGTTCATTCTCCTCTGTTTGCCATTATTCACATTTGGCAGCCATGGAATGTCACACCTGAGCTATTGGGGCTCCCACTCTCAAGATATATGGCCAGAGTATTTCATATTTGAAGTTATTCACCCTGTCGTTTGTTTTCATTTTTACTGATGTGGGTCATTTGACAGTTTGGAGTAGTTTCAAAGCTTTCGCAAACAAACACCTATATGTTATTGTGTCAGGAGCATGGAGATGGAGACCTTTTTCCTTTGCCATTAAGGTGTTGTAAGATTATGTGGGAGGAAATGAGCTAAAACACTCAGGATATATATAGGAAATATGCAAAAAATGTTATGAAAATGTGTAGATTATGTAAGTATTGCTATTATAGTGAAATCTCAAGGTTGTAAATGCATTTATGAATGTAAAGTTTAGTTATTTAAGTCTTTATATCAAATGATCAGTAAAATTCACTTGGATATGATTAATCAGACTTGTATTTTCCCATGGGGCACATATTGTTCAAAAGGTTTAACAAAAAGTAAGTATGAATAACCTTGAAACTTTCATCAACAACACATTCTTACACATTTTAGTAACTTTTCCACAAAATAATGGAACTATATTGGGTGAATTTACTGCATTATTTTCATTTCAATTTAATAAGAGTCTTGAAAGCAAAAGATGAAGTACTACCAATAATTTCCTTCCGACCGACAACTTTTAAGTGGTGTTTTCGTAGCCTTTTCTCTCAACTGTAAACCAAGGAGAAGAGCGGTTGGAAATGTTGAATCGCTCTAATTAAGCACTCATGGTTGGAGTGCTGGCTGGCTAAGGCAAAAAGTTCAGCCCTGTAATGAAAATCACTCAGTGTTTTACGCTCTGCAAAGTTACAGTGGTTTTGGCTCTGCTGAAATCAATACACACTACCTGCCTCATTCTCGCCTGGAATCTTATGAGCAATCAAGATGAAAAGTGACTGATCAAATGTGAATTCTGAAAACTTTTAAGGTTTCTGGATTCCGCTATATTGCATTAAATTGTATCATATTACAATATTCACGCACCATAAAATTTTATAACTGGTAACTCATAAATGATTTATCTAAGTTGCTGTACTGAGTAAACTTTTGGACATATAATTCAAAGATCATCTCTACCCCAGACTATAAATCTCACATCAGATTATTATATGCTCTATTACTACCTTTTAGCTGGGCTATTCATTTAAAGGAATAGTTCACCCAAAAATAAAAAAAAAATCGGTCATCATTTACTCACCCTCAAGTGAGTATGAATTTCTGGTTTCACTTTATTTTGATGGTCCCTTTAACACATTCTGTTGATTATAAGTAACATTGCACCTACATATCTACTAACTCTCAATAGAGTGCTAGCAGAGTATTAGTAGACTGGTAGGGTTAGGGTTAGAATTGGTTGATATGTACTTGCAAAATTACTTATAGTCAGTAGAGCGTCTTTTCAGAGACCATCACAATAAAGTGTTACCGAATTTCTTTGTTCTGCTGAACACAAAGGAAGATATTTTGAAAAAGCCCTGGTGATCCAAACAGCCTGGTTACAAACTTTTTTTCAAACTTCATACAGGTTTGGAACTACTTGTGGGTGAGTAAATGATGACAGAATTTTCATTTTTGGGTGAATATTCCTTTAAGCGAGTGTTGTTATGGTAAACTAAATCAATTAAAAATGGATAAAACATAAAATGATTTAAAACACAATGGTGGGTGTGATATTTCTCTTGTGGAACAATTAAATAACCAGTGATTCTTTGTTAAAAATCACAGTGTGTACTGTATGAGTAACAATGCTTAATCTCTCTTAAGAAGGTGCAGCCTTCAGGTGCTTGTTTGGTGCAGTGATATAATAATGCAATTTTTCTATTGCAAATCAAAGGCTTCCCAAGGTCAGGTCATTACAGGAACAATCTGAGTAGCAGACTAATCAGGCCTGAGAGGTTTAATCACTCTTGTTCAATATTTGAGCTATTGTGTGTTTTTACTATGCGCTTATGCTGTCAGACATTGTTTAACTCCTTCACAGCTCACCTGGGGCCCTCCATCTTATTTCCTCATAAGCATACAAATATATTCTAAATTTGTTGATTTTAGCTGCCATTACAGCATAATTTATAGGCGGTTCATCATTAACCTTTCGGCAGATAGAAGGAGCAGAATTTGTTTAAGGATGATGAATGTTGATGAGACTGTCACATGAAATAAACAGTACATGCATGCTTGCACGTTTTGTTTGTTATGCAAAGGCTGCTGAGTGCATACTTATTGATATTGCTATATTGAGTGCATAAGGATTTCAGTAAGAAAATGGAGAACTAACATACTCTATGATATAAGATTATACTGTATGTAGAACATACGATGGAAGAATTATAAAAAATAAAATAAATAATCACTTGATTTCAGTCACATTTTCCTGTATGTCAAACAGGGACTTGCATAAGCATACTGTATATATATATATATATATATATAAAACTTTAAGATGGAAACAGAACAGACCAATTAATAAGTTTCTGTGATTTATTCAGTCATGGCAGAATTCCCAGACCGGTATTAAATATAGATTAAAGCTTCACAGTGCAAGATGTCCAAACACTGGGTGACGGCAATGCCTATCAGACAATAATTCTTTTTCTTTGCGAGATCTGGTGGCTATTTCTAGTCCAAATTAACACAGACACGTTAGAATGACCTTTAGAAGCATGTCACACTTTTGTTGAAAAAAAACACACTTTAATTTTGGTGCAGAAAATAATCTCTCCTGGTTAATTTCTCAGTGTTTTCATTCCACTGTACATCTGACACACTTCACCAGTACTGTCATTGGCTTGTAAGCTTCTGCCACAGAAGTCTGGACAGTACTGAGAACCTATTCAGGCAGAAACAGGAGAATATGAATGAGATGAATATAATGTCTTTCTGGATGAGCCAGGGCTGTGTTATTTTCATAGTAGACTCCTCTCTTGTGAAAGGGCAATATGGTCCTCTTCCATATCACTGCTCGCTTGATGGGAGCCTCATGGCTTCAGTGCACATCTTAACAAATAAGGGTCACTGGCTTGTGTCTGGCAATGAGTTTGATCTCCTCCCATGACATAAAGGAAGAGAGATGTTCTGTGTGTTTGGCTGGGTGCCAAATACAGGGAAAAGTGTGCTAAAAACTGCTGGATTTTAAAATAATGAAGAGTTCACTTGTAAAAAAGAAGTGCACTTAATTGTACTGAATGTGTGCTTGTGGTTAAAAATTGTACTTGATAATATAACGTTAATTAAAAGGCCACTTAAGTGTACCTAGAGTACACTTTCATGACTTCATTTCCTAACAAACTTGTGCACTTAAGGCCAAATAAAAAGTTTTACTTTAAGTAACTTTTTTTAATGATATTTTGTTGTGCTTTAAAGAAGTACACTTATTTTGCTGTGCTGAGTAACATACTAAATCAATATTCTTTTCAATATAATTAAAGTGAATGATGATACAGAGACAAAAAAACATTATAAAAGTGGACTTATGCGCTATATTCCGAGCAAAATGAAAGCTTTGTGTGAGGAACTAAAGACTGATATTCATCCTTATTCACTGATAAGCCTCTGCTGTTGTTCGTCAATCAAATATGGATCCATTTAGACAACATGGCAATATTTGCAGTCCATATTACTTTGCAAATCCATTTTAAAGTAAAACCATTCTGGCCTATTGTTTTACCACTATTTTTGGTATAGATATGAATCATCTTTACCTGCAGCACACAGTTGGTCTCAAGCTGCATGCACATCATTGACAAACAATGCAAGACATTTGCAATAGATTGCAAGTAAATATCCACCCTATCCAGTGTGCTTTGTTTTCTGCCTAATAAAATATCCCATTACTATTTCAGAGTGAGACAGAACCAAATATTTCAGTGCATCAATGAAACATCCGAATGAATCAATCTGAATCAAGAACAATTTCAAACCCCGTTTGAGCGATTAGATCAAATAATGATTTGTAAATCTGCCATTGCTAGTTTTAATTGCAAACAGCTTATAACTTGTATGTGATTGCTGAAGTATTATCAGAGAAAATTATTCTCCAATTGGAATATGTCAATTCCATTCCACGGATTTATCAGTAATGTTGTACTGGGCCACAGTATATTAACTTTTTACAGCGCAGTATTCAGGATATTTCATATCAAAATCAAATTCTTTTTGTGATCCACTGACAGAAAAACATGAAGGTGAGTAAAATGACAACAGAATTTTAATATTTGTGTGAACTATCCCTCAACCACAAACAACAAAGAATAGAAGTATGTTGACAGCCTCCTGCACATCAACACACAATCTTTTGCAAGCCTTGTGACATGACCACTAAAGAGTTCAAATACACTAAATACCTTGTTGTATGGCCATGCATGCACAGCTAAGTGTGAAAGTGAAACCCATGGGTTTCTTAGAAGGTGTTGCAAGTGTTATCAGACATGTCTACAGTATTAAGCCACATTGTGAATGTCTAGATTTGCTGATTCAACAGAAGCCTTCTTCAGTCATTCTGGATTTACTGTGATTAGCAATACTCTGGAATAAACTGAAAAAACTAAGACCACCTGGGAGTTGTGCTTACTCCCCCATTCCCTAAACTATCCGTTAATTCACTAAATAAAATACAATTTAAGATAATCAAAGCTCTTGCTTCTGATTGGGCAACACAGAATTTCTTCTGTCTAGTGGCTGTAAGTGCAAATAGATGCTATTTACACTAAGTGAAAATAACATTTTCTTAGCGATACTGTAGATGCTTTCTTGCTTTATGGTGGATTGCAGACTCATACGTGCCACCATCTATCTCTCAAATAAACCATTGCCACTCATAATTGAGATTGTAGATGGAGTGTCAATGGTCCATTTGAGAGATAGGTGGCGGTAATGCACGTATGAGTCTGTGATCTACCGTAAAGCAAGAAAAAGATGCGCCGGTTGATGTGAATACATCCAGGAGAGTTGAACATAGTCGTATATTAAAGGTAAAAATTATATAAATACTGTTCAGTTTCTTGCACAAACGGATCATTTTGTGTTTTAGGACATCAATGTATCATCACAAGCTGCAGGGTTTAATTTGGATTTGTCTGTGTATGTTGTTTTTACTCTCAAATATTGTGTGCTCATTGACTTGCATTATATGACTGACAGACTGCAACGGTTGAAGTTAAAAATCTTTGTTTGTGTTCTACTGAAGAAGCAAAGCACCTACATACTGGATGCCCTGGGAGTATAACATCAATTTTTAATTTTTGGGTGAACTGTCCCTTTAAAATAAGTTTTACCCCCGGTTTCACAAACAAGGCTTAAGCCTAGTCCCATGTAGACTAAAATGTAAATCTGAGCTGTTTCAACTTAAAGAAACTGGAACTTAAAAAATATAAATGCCTTTGTTTTGCCTCAAGATGCATACCAGTAATGTTTTTTTCTAAATCACATTTATAAAAATGACTTAAATGTCCTAACTGAACTATGGCCCAATCCTGGCTTGGTCTAAGCCTTGTCTGTGAAACCAGGCCATAATGTTTTAAGAGACAGACAGTATTATTTCAGATATGCACATAAAAGACAAAAATAAAGTAATTAACAAACTGAAACAGTGGTTAGATACCGAATCCTCACATTGTGCACAGTCCTCTATCACAAACATTTTCATCTAAATGACTGTATGCGTCAGGAGAGGCTTTTAGACTGAACAGAGTCTCATTTAAGGGCTAAAGCCTGCAAACCACCCAAGGACTCGGCCCTGAGTTGTGTGAGGTTGGTGAAGCAAAAATGAGGCTCCAACCAAGGACAGAACACAGCATTTCTTTAAATGGTGGTTTATTTGATTTTGATGCAACATTTCAAGTTTTTTTTTTTTTAACATTATAAATATCTGCAGTTCTCTAAATTGTGTAGGAGAAATAAGAGAGGTTTTTGCTCATTTGTGAAATATTGACAAAATGAGAAAACAAATATTTTAACCTTTTAATAGTTAAACATTTCTCATCTTTTATGCAACGTGCCATTTTTTTTTTTAGATATTTAATGGCTTCCACAACTGAAAGAAAACAAGTAGAAACAGAAGTGGAAGAGAGGATGAAATGTAAGAGAAAAATTCTATCAGTTTTAATTTATGTAATTATAAAAATAAATAGTTTTAAGAACAAATTCAAACTTCAAGCAGAAGTAAAATTAGCACATGATTTCTCACACCTGAGTGGTTTTTCACACCTCATAAACCTGACATTTTCTAAGGGCCCCAGAACGCTTCACACTCAGAAAATTCAGGATGTGTTTATCAATGATCAAACCTCTGCAAACTTTATGCAGAACAACAACCTTTGAAGCAAATAATTTTGAAGAAACATGCAAAATTGTATCTAACTGTGTTATTGTGATTTTACAACAAATATTTTTCACTCTAGTAAGAGTTGTAAATGATGAGACGTTGAGCCTCAGCTGTTCTCTCTCATCTATGCGTTGTTCCTGAGGTGTTTCATCAGTTTGGTTGTGTGTCTTAAAGCTGTTATATCTTTATCATTACATCACGAACATGTATATGTATCTATAGCAGTTCTGTCAAACGATTAATCGTTAATGATTAACTCTTCAAAACTGAAAAGGCTGCTGTTTACATAAAGTAGATTCAATATACTTTACTAACAGCGGCAAACTAGCAATATAGTTCAGAGATATTACTGCATTTTTATTCATTTTGGTATGTGGCTATAAACATGATATACTGTAAATATGATCATATAGTTGTTGTTATTTTCCGCTCGAACTACAAATAAAATAACTACATAGCAAAATTAACACAGCGCTAAAGCAAGCAGGGGCATTAATTAAGTAAGGGTTTTCAAATTGACATCTTTCTTTCTAATTACTTAGATGGATTAAAAAAACTTTGACAAAACTTTTTTTGCAATAGAAAATAAGAATAATATTCAATTACTTTTAATACAGCAAACAAACAGACTAGAATCCTTCCAGCAACTGAACTTCACATTTCTTCTGAAGCATTAATGATTTCAGGAAACTCCTGTTTGAGAAAACTAAACCTATTTAGGAAAAAAAATATTGCTAAAGCTAATTAACTTGTCGCTTCCACTTGGTCACATGTGAAGAACTCTTAAAAGGGGAGTCATTAATTCCTTAATTAAGAAACAAAATGTTGATCAGTGTGATTTGGCAAATTATTACACCATTTCAAACTTTCATTTCATCTCCAAGGTACTGAACAATTCTGTTGCTCTCCAGTTGTGCCTAGTCATGCACAGAAATGACATATGCGAGATGTTCTGGCACTAGACAGACAGTCTTTATCACCCTCTGACATCGTAGCATCTTTTTTCTTGCATATTTGGATGTTAGTTCAGTACTGTTCACCGCTAACTGCAATATTCTCTCTGAAAGACATTTTGGGAATGAGGTTCAACTCAATGTAAATTCCATCTAACTAGATGTTGCTTGATCTAAAACATATTGCTTTCCATTATTACACCAATGGTATACCTTTAAAAAGAAAGTTTTACAGTGTCACTTTAGCATAAGTCAATGAACAAAGTATTATTTTGTTACTTGCACCTACAGTAGATATCCATGTTTACGTGTCAGCAAAGGTCCTACAGGTCCTTTTCAAAAAAATATCATATTGTGATAAAGTTCATTATTTTCTGTAATGTACTGATAAACATTAGACTTTCATATATTTTAGATTCATTACA
>JAUMHE010000016.1:2997633-3010115 GCA_032359235.1 Enteromius mattozi
ACACCGACTTCCTGTTTATATACCTGCGTGAGGTTCCTTCCGGGTCCTAGTGCCCTCACGATCTGGTACGTGTGACACTTAGAACGTCATTACAAAATTGAATTATACAAAGAATGACTTTAAAAACAACAGTGGAACCAAGTGAGACTACTAGCTAGGACTGGATGAACTGAACTTTCATTTAGAAATCCATATAAACTGATATCAAACTGTCATTCAGACTCTTAGATGAAAAGAAAGTTCTGTTCTTTTTCTGTTACTCAGTATTTGCAGCATTTATAGACCTCAAGGTTGACTTTTTATTCTATTATGCTTTATTCTGTTGAAACGGTCAGGCAGGAAACAGTCTATTCTGCTCCCGGTCATGGTGAAAAGTCCTGTCACAAGTGCTCTGGGGGTGAACTACAATGGACTGTCACCATGGCACAAGAAAAGAAGGTATGATTATATTTAACTAACTGGCACACACATGTATATGCCTCATGGCTCCAGACAGAATTTTAGTTTTGCCATGTTTTGATTAAGAAGGCCTGTTGAAGACAGGTATAGTGGTGTGAGCTGTGATTATCTACACCATCAGACTGCCAAGGCTTTGATTCGGTCTGCAGAGTAGGCTTTGAGTTTCACACAATCTGCTCTCTTGTTAAGAAGAAAAAGACACCTCTTCATCTGCCACAAAAATCACTAGTGGGTTTCATTTTCACTTATGATCTTTTTTGATGAGGGGGAAACATAATCATATCATAATTGCGTGATTTGATCAGTAATTATTGCAGATTTGAGGAAAATTAACATGACTTGGTTTCACATTTTATTTCTGTAAATGATTGTTATAAATAATACTTTAATATATAATTTAATTACTGAAAACCTGAAGCATACCTATATTAGTTGTTTACCAAATTCAGGAGTACTTTAAAATGAGGTTCCATTTGTTAAATATAGAATTTCACGAGTTTGCGCTTCCTCATATTAAAATATTAGCATGTTTGGCATGCTGTCCGGGGGCGAGCCGGGAGCTCGGCGGACCCCGAGCCCTAGTGGCATGAACCCTTAATTCATGTGTAATTGTACAAATAATTGTACAATTTTTTTTAAGCAGCTTTACAGAAAAAGTATTTTAAGGTGTTTTAAATATAATCAGGTAGCTAATACATTATTACAGTCAAATGTTCAATCTGTTAATAGTATTTAATAAATCTGAGCTAGCATGAATTAACAACAGTTTTTTTATGATCTAATATTAGCAAAGATTACTTAATACTGTAAAAAATGTACTCCCCATTGTTAGATAATGGATCAAATAACACACACACACACACACACACACACACACACACACACAGAATAGAATAGAATACAATCATAAAATAATAAAGTATAACTGAAACTGAAAAATTAAAGATACTTTTTTTCTTCTATGCCATCTAAGGCAGGAATAACACGATAACACAGTTTGTCAACATTTATTCTAGTGTGAAATCATCTTTAATATCACCTTTACTCTGTACACTTAAGATATTTGTACAAAACAAGGAGTGGTTGTGCATAGCAAACCATCATATATTAAACTGAGACTCCAAAATAAATCTCTTGTGGGAGAGAGAAAATTACTTATGGGCAACTGATAATTTACAGCTTGTGTGGCCTGCCGGAAAAAGGAGGAGGAGAGAAACGAGCTGTTGGTGGTGTAACATGACACTTTGTGCATGATGTGTCTGACAGCAAATAAGTAGCGCATTTCAATTTTTTAAGCAGTTGTAATGATAAACACGATGACAGGATTTCCCGGGTGCCTGTTTTGATACACGATGGAGCTCCAGCACAATAGCGGTATTTAAAGTGCATGTCAAAATGCCATGTTTTGTGAAAAACGCTCATATCTTGTGATCAGGTCAAAGCTTTATTTGGAAGACCAAGCATCACATTTCACCATTTCATCTCTCTGAGCCTCCAACAAATATGACTTGCTATGATGACAAGAAAAAAAAATCCAGACTGGGAATTTCAGCCCCACCGTCTGGTATTACAAGGTAATGTGGTTGCCATGGTTTCCAATTATTTGGGCAAATTGAGGAATCAGAAAGGTGTGAGACAATTTTAACTATTTCTGCTGTCCTCGGTGTCCTGCTATTCCCCAGGTCTGAGACTTAAATAAACCCTTTCCCGGTAACCAAGCTAATTCAAATGCTTTGCCAGATCTACTGTCGCTCACTGCTCTGCTGACAGCTGCTTTAATATACCTTAAAATGCAGATATTCTTCTCAGAAGCATGTTTATATATCTTGTTTAATGTTGTCATTTTGCATGGTCTGACATTGTACACTGTGCTCTTAATGTAAGTCAGGGCAGCATATGTAAAGCACAAATCTGTCAGTTTAGGGTGAGCAGAGTTGACGGCCTGCAGTCACCTCTTTCTTAATTCGCTCATATGCTATTTTTTTCATGCTCCTATGGTTTTCTTCCCACCTTGACATGTGTACACACATCATCTGACTGCTTTTTACCTCTCTCTTATGCACACACACTGCACACTCTGTTGACAGTACCAGAGGATCAGAGAAGAGAATTTCAGGGACCAGAGATGTAAGGTGACAGGTACGGAGAGGAAGCACGTGGAGACTTGGTCTCATGTCTGTTGCTATCAAAGCCTTAAGCTGGGGGAAAGGGTTGAGGTGGAGAGGTGAGAATACTGACTCTGTAGCTCTCATATACTCAAGGACATTACACTCACTAGCACGTCTCTGGCCTTTTTACATTTGAGATCCACAAAGCAAATCAATGCAAGCATTATAAATAGAGGTGTCAAGAATAAAATAGCTATTATGAAAAAAAAAAAAGATGTGTGATTTTTTAGGATGTTATATAAAAAACAAAACAAAACAAAATCAAACAAACAAAAAACAATCACATTTTGGCTTAAAGATTAATTTTGACATTGCCTAAAGATCACATCAAGAAAAAAACAAAACAAAATCATCTAATGTATTATTTTGGATAAACTGCAATTAATTGTTTGACAGCACTAATTATATATATATATATATATATATATATACATATAAATATATAAGAATATCATGAACATGAATTTTTTTTTACAATTTTAAAAAAGGTTCCATTTTAATTAGTAAACATGTACTAATGAGAAATACTTCTATAGTATTTATGAATCTTTCTAATTTAATTAATTTTAATACTAAACATTAATTTTAGTATTATCTCATATATTAACAAAATCAACAGCTGTGCAGGCTACTAAAATTGTTTAAAAGACCTGAGCTAACACGTACTAATAGTGAGGAATTGTATTTTTCATTGTAAGTTAATGTATTAACAAATGGGACCTTACTGTAAAGTGTTAACCATTTGTTTCACTTACATCCTGAACCTGACAATCAACATTTTCTGAAGGTTAAAAATCTCTTTCACTGACATTTTTTTCATGTAACTCAAAACCCCTGAAAGGCTGGAATTCTCAAAAAAAATATTGTATAGAGAATATTGCCGTTGAATTAATCTAATGTGGAAACATGGAAAACAGTCTAAAAAGTTCATGCAAGACTAGCTGCCTGTCACTTGTTCGTGTTATTGTGTAGTCTTGTGTCCCTGCGCACGGTACTGATGGCTGTATTCCAGTAAGGATTGTAGTAATTGACTCTGTGACCAACATCCTCCTCCAGCGAGGCTGTTTGGAGGCAGGGACCAGAGGTTTCTCTCCTCTCTGGAGATTTCACATCCATGCCTGAGCATTAATTGGATCTTTTTAATGAGTGTGTGGATCTCTAGGAGCTCAGACAGCACGCTTGTCCCCACTGATGAAGTGGATTTCTGAGAATCTAAGCATTTCTGTCTCAGCTTTGCTCCTCTATGGGTTTCAATGATTGGCTGTTCCGCTTTGACCTGTTCTTGTGAGTGGAAGAGGCCCCGTAGAGGACAGGAAAATAATAATACACCTAACTCAATGAAACTGAAAATTGTTTTATAAGATATTTCAACACTACTGTTGATTGTATGTGGCTTGCCAGCAAACAGTACCTGTTTAGAGATGAAAGATGTGAGGCACCTGTTAATTTTTGCTTTTCTGAGCCATCTGCTGCTTGCCATATAAGACAGATGGGTATCCCATCAGCGGACCACTCATGCCCCCCCCCCCCCAGGCCTCCCCTAGCACACCCACTTCTCCTCCCTCCCCGAAGCTCTCTGGTATCACACTGTGGCCAACAAGGATTAAAGAGCGAAGAGGGAAAACATGGAACTAAATGTGAATTATTCATCGCAAGCTATTTGAAATATCACAAATGTCATTCTCTAGCTTTGGGAGGCAGGGGCGGTAAACAGCGTCAACACAGTTCTAATTAAAAGTTTAGATGTCGTAAATTAAACATCAGCTTGTAATATTGCAGATGGGCCAGTGCCTAAATGATATTTAAATGGTAAACTGGATTACATACCATGCGTTCGGTGCAACGATGCTTTTGTTGAAAGAAGAGCAATTTGTGAGAAAATTGCTGGGAAAATGGCATCCTGCTGAATCAAATAATCTAACTGGCATCCGCTGTGCACGTTAGAAAATAATAATAATGGTTTTTAAATGTGGGCTAAAAGGTGGACCGTGATTAGTTGTTTGTTTAGTGCAAAAGCCTAAAAAAACTAAGATAGAGAGAGAGAAAAAAAAAAACTGTCATTATTTTAACAAAGAACAGATTAGATACTCCACAGGCTAAGTGAAAGAGTCATTTTTGCTGAAGATTAATCCAAAAGGGAAATCTGTCATTGACATAACCACAAATAGTGAAAACTCTACATTAGTTTGAACTATTTCAAGAGGTGACCATATTGAATCCTTTTTGTGACTCTTAAAGGTGATTCCTAATCATTCCTTAGAATATGCTAAAAGGCATGCAACTCAAAAAAAAAGGAAATAATGTGTCTGAGCAGCACAATGAAAGGCAAACTACAGAACAGGAATAAAAAGCTTTTTATTCCTTCATGAGAATCTGTCTGCACAGACAGCGCTCGCCTAAATGTAGTAACCTTCATGTGTCGCTTCATACTGATGAAATCTTCTCAAGGAGAGCGGCTCATTGTTTTAATTGCTTCAGTGCATGTGCGCAGCTGTTCACAGTAATGAATTGTAGCACTCTGTAACAAAAGAGACAGTCTCTTTATTTGGAAATGAAAGGAACAGAGAAAGAGGCAGAGAGAGGGAATGAGTGAGAGAGGGAAAGAATTTGGGAGAAAAGAGATTGGCCGAGTGTTGTAATGACAGCAATGTTTAGAAAGCAATCAATTTGAAATTAAAGTGCACTTAAGATACAGGACTTACTACTTCACAATGAAGGGGCCATCTTGATGACTGTTTTGCTCAACACAATACAAATTAAACCAAATAACACTGTTTTCCAGGTTGATAAACCCACGATAAGCACAATGTGGGTATCTTTAAGATTGGAATACATTGCACAATGTTTTTTTTTTTACTGATTTTCCTTTGCTAGTTGCTGAAAGTCAGAGCCAGGCTGAAGATTTGAGCTGACAGATTTCATTGAAAATCATGCAGTGTATGATGGTCACACACTCCAAATCAGATTACAAATCCATCCAGTCGGAGGATATAAAGCATGGTTGATATTTTGAGCTGATTTTATGCATATTGTTTTGATTTGACATGCATCTCCTAGATGGCACACGTTTCTGAGTTTGATTGGAACAACGTTAAACTCTGGTAGTGTGAAAAAACTATCCATCATACACTAAACAACTTAGGATCAGTGTTTAGTGTATGATGGACAGTTTTTTCTTAAGAAAAAGTAAAAAGTAAAAAAAAAAATTCTTATGAGCAAGTTGTTTGTAATGAATAATTCAAAAGACTCACAAACCCAGAACTTACCACTAGTTTGTGTCAGTCAGGTAAATCATTTGCTGAACTTAATCCCTTTAAATTATTTAACTATTTAAATGATCACTTAATTGTAATAATTTATATTTTTATGCTACAATAACAATGCAAATCTTTTAAAAGGATGTCGTTTTTGACAGTATACACTCTAAAAGTTTATGCTCATATTTATTTTGTAAATATTTAAGAAACTAATACTTTTAATTTCTTTTAAAAGTTTCTTTAAGTTTATTGAGTTTATTGAGTAAAGTCAGTAAATTATAATAATCGAAAAGATCATGTAATACTGATAACTGGTGTAAGGACTGCTGAAAAATCACCTTTATTGTCACAATTAGATCCCTTTTAAAATATATTCTAATACAAAACCCTGAATATTTTATACAACATAGCCAAAAACATCAGCAGCATCTAAGGCCTTGTTTACACTGCAGGGCCCTCATTTATAAAGTGTACGTACGCTTAAATCCACGCCAAAGCTCATATTTATAAAAACGGTCTTTGATGTGGAAGAGTGCTTAGCCCCACGTCAGGGTCTGAGCAGACGTACGCACTTTTTATTGTCGGAGTATTGCAGGTTTTTGAAAATATAAGCTGTTCTTGCACCTCTCTGCTCTAAATTATGATGATTGGGAATATTTCATATGTTAATGACATTAATTAAAAGTCGTTTACAAGCAGAGAGCTGAAATCTTTCATTTGCGCGTAAGTTCAAGATCATTTGCGATTCATAAATGTTTGTATGCTCATTCTGTGAATCGTACGTACGCATATCGGAGAAATTATTGTAAAATCAAATTTGGTTTCTGTGCAACATTTTACAAATGAAGCCCCCGGTCTTGATGCTCAATTCTGATGTGTTGCCTATATCAGATTTTTTTTACCTTCTTTTTACACATTCTTTGAATTGTGACCCATATCCGATTTGTGTGTTCACACTTGAATCTGAAACACTGTATGTATGTAACTTCAGTCGTCAACTACTGCACTGGACTTTTCGCCTCCATGTTTCTTGCATTTGTTGTCATTTCACATTACCGCACTTCCACACGTACTTCCCACATGATGTCATTAAACCGCGGTGAAGTACTAAATTGTCGCAGTTTTAATGACGTAGAAAAAGCAATGCCTCAGAAAATCCAATCTGATTTATTTCCACATATGAATGAGGCCTGAAACCAATCTCATCATATCCGAATGCATCCGTTTTTTTCCCATTTACACTGTAATAGAACAGATCCGATCTATCAGAATTGGGTCACATTTAACTGACCTTGTAAACAAGGCCTAGTGTTAAGCTATAAAAACCCTACATGCTGTGTAAAGACTGTTTGAATCTGTGAGTTGGTTCGTTTACTTGAACCATCACAATAAAGCGATCCACCAGAGTAAATCAGCCTTTAGACTTTTACATAAATTATGACAGTTTAGCAGAAAACATTTAATTATATTCCCACCATGTTTAACTGTGTGTACACCTTACCAAAACAAAATTAAATTTTAAGCAATGTGATTCTATTTATGTTCCATTTTCGGTAACTGAAAAATGCACAGTTCTTTTAGTAACATGGGTACTTCCAGTTACTACACCCCACACTGATCATGACAGTGCTTTTAGGAAACCCCAGTGACCATCCTTCAGTCATCATAATGGACAGAAGCACTTTAGATGACCTCTTGCATAAGGGCACTGGGGGGTGAACTAATTACAAGTTTAGCTCACAAGCCCAACAGTAAATCATAAAGAAAATCCTGACAGGGAGAATAAAACCTTATTTCGGTGAACATATTACCTGTCAATCAGCAGCAGAGCAGGGAGTGGTTGGGAGCCAAAGCTCTGGAAAGGTTTAGATACTGACTGAAAGGCAGAGCAGAGGGAGGGGAGCGCAGCTTTGGCGGCGAGCCCTCACAAGCTTGTTTCTTATACGTTTCGCAAAAGGAGTGAGTGAAACATTTGGCTATCGCAAATGCACACCTGCACAGCAAAATGAGCGAATGCTCTGAAGAGGGGCCTGTGGCTATGAATCAGAGAGAGGGAGAGAAAGAGAGGGGGAGGTATAAGGAACGAGCGTTGGTGAAAAGATGAGAGCGAAGAGGGAAAAAAAAAACAAGGGGAAAATGAAAAGAGAACTAAAAGGTATAGAGAGTGCAGATGATAAAGAGACAATTAAAAGACAGAAAAGAGAGAGGGTCTGAGGCACATTAGAGAGACATAAAGACACAGGGGGATAGACAGCCAAGCTATTCAAGACTCATTTTAGCAGAGCCTGCCACATCTCTCATCTCTCAAAGGGAGGCACGTTTCCTCAGGCTTGGAAAATGGTGCTGATGCAGAGAAGACTTGGAGAGTTGTTTAGTCAGGTAGGGGCCATGAAAATGTCTGAAAACTTCTCTCTCCCACCGCTCCTACCTGAAGGTTTCTGGTTCTGCTGCAAAAGACATCTCCTGCAGTTTTGTTTGTCTAGTGATATTTTGAAGTTAAGTCCTCATTGAAGCTCGTTTCCTGGTATTTATCCATCATAAATTTATTAACTCAGCAAGGAGGGATCTGATCTAAACTTTTTGGCTATGATGCTAATTATATTTAAGTGATCATCATTGTACCCTATTCAATCCGAACACTTGAAACTGGTATATTAGAGGAAACAGGGCTGCTATTTTGAACCAGAATTTTACCTTGAAAATGCAGTGTTACAATTTGTGCTTGTAGTGTTTAAAATTGTTTTGACAATTTTTTTTTTTTAAAGGTTTGGAGTGTGGTGGATGGAAAATGTTTTTAAGAAGTCTCTTATGTTTACCAAGGCTGCAAAAATACAGTAAAAACAGCAACATTATGAAATATGTTGATCTCTCTCTCTCTTTCTCTCTCTCTCTCTCTCTATACATAATGCTGTGTATGTGATTCAATAGGTGGCCATGTGAAGAGGGACACTACCTTTTAAAAGTTTGGGGTCAATTAGATTTTCTATACTCTCTCTCTAGACAGAGAGACAGTTATTGTGGAATTAAAATTAAATAAAACTTTTAAAAGTCAGTGTGTCCCTCTTCATATGGCCATCTGATGAATCCCATAAACAGCATTACATGCTTTTAACTTTGCTAACAACCAAATTGGCCTCTTCCTGTAGTGGCATTCAATGGCCCAAAATTCTAATTTGGAAGTTACTCTATGCCATTACAAATAAATGAAGAGGGAACAAAACACAAGAAAGGCACAAAGCAGAGATTTAACAAGTAAATGAAATGGACATATTTAAGAGAATTTATAGGGAGATGGTAAATGAAAAATGATTTGGTCAGAAAATAGAGGGTCGTATTGGAGAGACAAAATGAAGAGAGAAGGAAAATGAAGGTGGAGGAAAATACTTCTTAAAGAGAAGCAAGTGTGGCAGTTCCTAATGCAGCTGTCAGTGCCGTGCTTGGGTTGCGGATACACGCCGTCAATGCCGCTCGGGATTCAACCGCTTTTAAATGAGCCGCAGCCAGGGGGAACGCCAGCCTGTCGCCCCGCGACGACACCAGCTATGATTCACCGTGCCATTAATCTCACAAGGGAAATCTGCCTGGTTTTGGTAGCCCTTGCCCCTCCCATCCTAACCTGAGATGTAGTCATAAACGTCTCCCTCCACTGATAGAGCCGAGATAGATTGACAGAAGGAGAGGGAGCCTCAGACTTCCAGTTAGAAGCAGGATGAAACGAGCAAAGATTTCAATATTGTTCATGGTTCTATAGGCTGTAATTCTCCTCATAGGGGAGAATTAAACTATTTCTTCTTTTCCTTCTTCACATTATAAGAGATTATGCGAAGGTTGTTATGTCACTCTTAAATGATCTGATCCAATTGAGTACCATCTAGTGTACGCTGTTCAACAAAAGCCCAAGGTTGTTGTGGACAAGGCTGTTTTAAATCAAGCAGAAAGGCACTGAATGCGTCATTCACTGAACGCTGCTAAGAGGCTTTCGTTTCCACCTCACTCGGTTGTACACTGTTTCATTACTTTCATCTGCTTCATGGCGCTGTTTTATAAACTGCACGCACCCTGATTGCCTCATTACATATCTCTTTTTAAAGTGGGTGTTTGTTTCTTTGTGTTTAATGAATATACACCTGTGCAGTGAATAGAGTTCCCATAGAAACTGTGAGAATATATATAAAGGGCTTATTGACACTAAATCAACACTCATGCACCCATCCATTTCCACACAGACATATCCATACAAATAAATGCACTAAAACACAGTTAAAACAGAGGTAATACCAATTTTGACAAAAGCTATTTGAAACATATAAAAAATAGAAGTCCCTACTTTAATTTCAATATGGCAGACGGACAGAGATACATACACTTTAAATCAACCTTAAGAACCGACAAACAAGACAAAACTCAACGGGCTTATAAACACTAGGGAAAACTCAAAACAGGTGAGGAACACAGGTGAAGCGGGTAAACTTATTAACTAAACAAGAAACGGAACAGAACCAAATTAGGACAAACAGGAAAACAAGAAATCGAAAGCAAAACTAAACCGTGACAGACTAAACAGAGACATAAGGCATTACACAGGTAAGCTGAGCAATGGATTTAGCAATGTGTAACTTTATTGCCATGTGGTTATGTTCAATCCTGTTAATTTTCTTGCCATGCAAGTAATAAAAAGTGTAATGAATAAAGCTAAAGTGGCAGAGCACATGCTATTTTTGTATGCTATTTTTAGTAAATACATAAAACAGGAACATATGATTAGAAGAGCTGTATGCATACATTGTAAATACTATTAGCACAGTGAAATTAGCAATGAATATGTAATAAGACACTTTCAGTTTGAACAAGTGTAAAGTTTTCTACAAGGGTTGGCACTCAGCCATGTTCTTACATTTATTTATCTCTGCCTAATTTGATGGCACAGATTCATGGAGGCTAGATTTTTTGGACAGGGTCTAAAAAACTGGAAATGTCCTGCACAGCTCCGGTGTCAGGCCTCATCATTTGCTGGGCACCCATCATGTTTTGCATTAATGAGCTCCATTATGGCTCCAGAAAAAGGGAGCAAAATGCTCGGCGACAAAAGAGGGATGCTAGTTCACAAGTGCGCACAGATGCTGTTTGCAAGCTGCAAACAATCTGTCAACTGGGAGGGGCATTTGAATGTTTGTTTCAATATTTAGCAATGCTAGCAAGGAACAATGTACTAAATGAGAAAGACTTGAAAAGTGTTTGCTCTTACGGGTCTTTAAAATCAAATATAAAATGACAGCGTTTGAACAAAACACGTATGGGTAATGTGTTTTCATTTCCTTATGCTGTCCATTAGGCGGTAATGTTTGTGGTAATGAGCGCTGGAGGCAAACCAAGCTCTGTCAAACAGCCTCCTCCTCCTCTCCCTCCTGTCATCCTCATGGTCTGAGCCGCATTAGAGCCCGTGTGTCCTCCTGGGGGCAGTGCCGTGGCCACTTGTGTCCATGCTAAGGCGGGCCCTGGGATTGCTGGAATGTGGCAGGAGCCTCTGAGAGCTCCCGTTGCTAGAACTCATCATTTGAGGATATGCCACTATAAGAGGCAGTATGATTCATTAAGCCCAGATCCAAGTACTAAGGGAATGGCATATGAACCTCCAGCACTTTTACCTCTGATATGCCCCCCTCCCATGTCCCTTTTCTCATTCTCCAGATGGGCCGCAGCTTTGCTTGCCAACTATTGCCGCACGTCAAGGAAGGAAAAAGAGAAAGAGACCATTAATGTCACTCAGCCTGGGAGACATGTAGATGCTTGGAACACGGAGCACTTAAGATTCTTACTTCCTGACGTACGGAGAGAGCTGAAAGCAAGCAAGATTACCAGAAGAAAAAGAAATGAGAGAGAAAGAAAGCAAGTGCGAGAGGGTGTGGTGTAAAAGATGAAAAAAAGAGTGAACATAGAGAGAAGGTATGGAGAGAAATGCTTTGTGGAAGCCTATAGCACAAGATTCTTCTATTCTCTGTCTTTTTGCCATTGTGCCTGCGCTAGTTTCCTCTTTGTGCTTAAATCTGCCTGCAGGATTAGACAAGCCCTCTGCTTGGTCTTCAAAGCCAAGCTCAACTTTTTTTCTTCCTACTTTCCTTCTTTCTTTTCTACTTAAGTTTCCTTGCCAAAGATGCTTAGTGGGGCTCTATCTAGTGGTCCTGTCCTACTGTGGAGTTTTAACAAATCCTCACAAAAGTCCTCACCCCAATATAGGAGAGAGGAAAAATTATAAACTGAGCAAAGCATGAGTAATCCCTTCATGAATTGAGACACTGTTACTCATCCTCTGACCACAAAATTGCCATTTGTGCACCGTAGGAAAGAACCAGACAAGACATTTTGAACTATTGCACTACATGCAGATCGGTTTTACGGGTACTTTGTAGATCAACAAGCACTGTATTATAATAAGACTGTTGATTTATGTGAGTTTTCTTATGGAAATGTGCAAAATGCACTCATTAAACTGGCTGACTAGTTATGTTTGAGATCCCAGAGAGTAGGGCTGCACGATTAACCTTTATCGCATCGATATTGAGGTTTTAACTCCTGCGATTACCTAACCTCAGGAGTCTGA
>JAUMHE010000016.1:3021387-3038625 GCA_032359235.1 Enteromius mattozi
TTTGGAGACAGCATTCCCTTTCTGCTGTCCTCCATAGCAGACAAAGAGCTGCTCGGAGTGTCTGAAACACCGAGTACAGTCATTTATGCGCAGGGCGCGAACAGGACAAAGTAACTCTAAGGCTGGGTCTGCCTCCTCCTGGGGCAGGGCTTGCAGGTTCACTTCCTGATCACGGAAAGGCGTGGTAGGAACCTTCGGCACGTAGCCGGGCCGGGGTCTCCGGATGATGTGAGAATCAGCCGGACTGAACTCTAGGCATGCTTCGTCGACAGAGAAAGCTTGCAGGTCCCCAACCCTCTTAACGGAGGCCAACCCAGTCAGGAGCGCTGTCTTAAGAGACAGATATTTGAGCTCAAGATATTTGCCTCGTAGAGGGAGCTCTAGCTTGAGTAATGGTATTTATCACAGCATCTGAAAGGCCGGAGAGGTCAGACGCATCCCGTCCAGGAACCAGACGTGCAGGTTCCAGAGATCGGGACGCGGGTGCCAAATCGTGCCCTTCCCCTGAGAAAGGAGGTCCCTCCTCAGGACCTCAGGAAAGCCGTCTTCAGGTACTCAGTGGCGAGTGCTCCGAAGCGAAAAAGCTAATGAGCACTGTTTGGCACACGCTGTTTATACTCGCGCTGTGATCAGCGGCAGCTGAATGCAATCAGTGCATGCCATCTTTCATTGGCCTTTTTGATAAGGCTCAGAGGTGATTGGTCTCTCATGCGAGTTCGCATATGTAACGTCGGAGTGACTCGACTGAAAGGGAAACAAAGTAGTACAGATACTGATTGAATTTGGGCTGATCTTATTGTAGCATCTGGTAGTTTGCAGTAAGTGTTGAATGTCACATTTAGATTTATTCATTCATTCACTCACTCACTGTGATTTGCTTTAGATTGTGTATTTTTATTGTATTCCATTATTGTGTTATTGTGTTTATTGACTCTTCCATCGAAGGATAACTAACCAGTTTATTACAGATACACAAGCTCTAAAAATAAGCATTCATTACATTCATCTGTCAAAAGTAAATAATACTTTAAATACGTACAAGCAAACAGCTTTGAGTTGTTTTTACATTTTCTCCTGTCTTCCAGAGCTATAACATACTTTATAGATGTAAATTGGTTAATGAGAGCATATAGTCCAAACACCATGGTTGAAACAAGCCTGGTTTCAGAATATTAGTTTACACAACAAAACGTTTACACAATATTGCTATTTTCAGTAAGGCTAATCAAATAAATGCAGCCTTGGTTGACCTAAGAATGTCCATAACAGAAACATATTTCAAGAAGTCGTAATGAGAACTAGAACCAGTGACATTAATCCTTGTGCCACTTTTTTATAGGTGCATATTTTTGAAAGAAACATAAGCACAAATAAGATTTCCATCACGATTAACAGTGAATAAAGTAACAGTACAATATAATTTGCAGTACAATACAATTGCAATGCAAGGTCAAAACAATAAATCAGTGATTAAATGATGACCATGATGACTTTAGATATAACAGTGCAGAACTTTTTGCTTTAGTTTGCTTAATGTTCTCTGAGCCTCTGGAATTTTTTGAAATGTACACTGGCAGCTGGTAGTTCAAGAGTCAGCACAGCCCCCCAGACAAGCACTCCTGAATGAGCAATGCAGCGGCCCTCAAAGAGGCCTGTGAATGTGTCACGCCTCTCAGCTCAAACACGGCTTGAAGCTGACTTCGAAATGGCAAACGGAACAGGTCAGTTCGGCATTAGCCTCTAGTTACAACAGCATCACGCTCCCATGAAGAGCAATTACACACTCTCGAGCAAAGACTACCTTGGCATTACTTCTGGGCCATTATAGAAGGGGAATGACAGACTTTTCAGCAAACAAAGAAAGGACTTACTTTAAAAGGAGGAGAAAGCAGACTTACTGGATCTTTCTCCGAGCATAAGCATGCAAGACTAATACAAGTCCTTCAACCCTTCAAGCATACATTTCTAATGTGTCTTTGGTCTCACACTTAAAATGCAGCAGGTCTAACTGGAATAGTCTGAATGCAAACCCAGGCTCTGTACATCCTCCTGTAAAGAGATCATTAAAGTGGCTTAGTTTACCTTCAACTTTACACCTAACCTGAAGGTAGCTATCAGTATTCTAATTTATCTTTTCATGAGATGTCTTTCATATTTTTCTGTTTAATGGAAACGATCAGTTGCTAAAATAATTACCTGGGAAGCTACAGTGGTCCACAGAAAGTATTTGGACACTGAAGCCACACTTATGCCATTGCATTTATTTTCTTCTTCTTATTATTATTTTTAATAATTACACACTGGTTAAAATTAAGAATAATTATTGAATAACCTCCCTCTAGTCAAATGCTAGTTGAACGTGTCCTTGGGTAACACGATGAGTTACACCTGTGTAAACTCACAAAGAAGTTCCTCCTTTATTTGGAAATCAATTTTACAAGGTGTATTTACAATTATAGGCTTTTTGGAGTCATTAGACATTTTAAAATTTCTCTCTGACTTCCTGACAAAAACAGGATGTTTTAGTGCAATGGAAATGAATGAAGAGGAATATTGGGAATGGTAGTTTGTGCATCACGAGGCCAAAAAGTAGTATGGGTGTCCTCCATCAACAGTACACAAAACTGCATGAATTGTTCCACCAAATTATTATGATTATAAAGCCTAGTAAATATGACTTTCTGGTGGGACTTGTGTGTGCTCAATCCGTTAAATGATTATTCAGATTAAAAATTTCTAAAATGATGATTTAAAGGTGCACAGAGTAAATTTTAGCAGCATCTAGTGATGAGGGTGAGCATGATTTCATCAAGTACAAGATGTTCCTGGATCAACACTTTTGTTGATCCTGGAACAACATTCCAATCAACCAATCAGATTTGAGGGATAATTTTTTAGGAAATGTCTGTTTTAGGCTTATGTTAAGGGTTAGGTGCTTCCACACCCTTGTTAATCAGCTATAATTTCCCACTGATTTTAGGCATACATTTTGGGTAGGGGTAGGTTTAGAGGTAGGGATTGGGATAAGTCAAACAAAAACTGCTGATCCAGGATTATGTCTTACTGGGCAAAATCATGGCGACCGGCCCATACAGGATTAAGATATAGTCTGAGACAGTGGAGATAGCCAGCAATGAAGTTTCTTTACAAAGGTAAATTAAGGAATTAAAATTAGTAAACTATTCAATGAATCAATATGTTATTGCAAATATTACTTTCTCATCATTCGCAAGAACAGCATAGTAACAAAACATGCTCTGTTTACTGTACAAACATGATGGTGACTTCTGTGTAAGGGGACCTGCGATGCATGTAGATATAAATTGCTCATTCTAAGTTAATAAAAGAATAACGGTTCATTGTGTAAGGACTTTGTACACATCTGAAAACAGTTACATAAATTATATTGTCAATAGAAAAGGTCTAACACAGGTTTTTGTTTGCAAATTCCACTCAGTTTAAAATTTTGGTGCATTTAAGTAAGTCAGAGTTGTAGGAGTCATAATTGCAAGTGTGTAAATTGCAAACTCTCCTTAAGCTCTCCTTGAGTTTCAAACTGAATGTTTGTACAAACAACCTGATGCACACACATCACTGATCATTTTACAGAACTAAATAAAACACAAAAAAAATCTTTTTTGTAAAAATGGTACATCTTGCTCTGATCAAAGTTGTCAAAATTACCTCCAAAAACATAAGTAGGCCTACAAACCTCCCAGAGACTTAAAGGCAACAGCATTTGTGCATGTTTATTTATGGTGAAAGTATCCTAAATCCTTGCTGTGACTCTCGAATAAATGTGAGCTGATGCTACTTTTGAATAATGATGTGGATGAAGAAAAACAACCCTTAATGAATGGATCGCATTTATCAAGGGCCATAATAATCCAGGAGAGCTGTCTGCTTGAATAGATCAGCACCTGTAAATTTTACATTGAGTACACTCTTGCTTTCTGAACATTCTGAACATCCCATATGATCAGAGAGGCCTCTGATCTGTTTGATCTTACGTCTATTCCCTGTGTTGTTCGGATGTAAGATCTTCCTGGACGACTGAAAGACCTGTATTCATTTCAGACTTTGCAGGAAGACCAAGTAAACTTTTACTTTATTTAAAAAATTTACTTATTGTTTCTAATTTTAATAGTAACTTGCATGGAGGTGAAAAGTCACTGATCATTACATGTACATTTAACTTACAACCGTTTTACTCCACAGACACTAGCGGTACTTCCTATTCCTCTTTGTCTCTGATGGAGTTCTTTTCCTGTGGCCTTTAGAAATGTGTGATTAAAAAAAAGGCAGCCCTTCTCCTTTAATCTATAATGGAGCAGCCGTTATCATTTATTGTTAAATAATGCACGGGGGCCGCTGGCATCAAGTATTAATAAGTTATTGAATGGTGTGAGCTCCAGTGACCTGCCTGTGGGCTCGCTGTGGACTTTGAACAGGTCAGGGAATTGCGGACACAACAACTCGAGAAGTATGCAGCAAAGTGCTGGAAAGTTGTATATTTCCAGCTGTTGCTTCTGTATGAGCTCCTATTTCCTTTGATAAATCCGTAGCACAAATTTAAATTTACTGGTAGGAGAAACAGCAGATTGCATTGTCAGAGATTTCTAGAGATCTTTTCACTTTACGTTGTGGTATTAGGAAGTCTATATTATCTGGAGAGAGCTATCTGTTAGCATTTCCATTCATCTCAGTTTTCTTCTCAAGTTATTCCCTCAGCTGTGACGTCAACGACAGCAGACTGAAAGGAGTCCATTAAAATGTCTGTTTTATGCTTTTAAAATATTCTTAAAATAGTCTATTTGTAGCCTAAACTTTTGAAAACCCTCCAACAATATAAAATTGTATAATATTAAAATAATAATAAAATATAATACTTAGATTTCATCTGAACACACAGAGCCAAATTAAGCAGCCAAATCTTGACACATTTTTTGTTTTACAAATTTAAGAAGAATAGATCTGGTGGAGGACCAAAATCTTTGAACAAAATCTGCATGTCTTCAGTTTCTGGATATTTTTTGTTTTTAATCAAAGAGTTCTTTCACTATACAAATCAAAGCAGCACATTAATTTAATTTAAAACTCTGGATATCTTATCAGTGTGTACCACTGTCATTTTATTCAGAACATCTGAACATATTTCCATTCCAAAAAAAACTCAAACTTTACCTGCAAAGTCAAACTTTTGCCTGTTGACTTTGCCTTTCGGCCTTCTGCTAAGAGCTGCTCTATCAATATTAAAATCATTCTGGCTGAAGTTGTTCTGAAGCTTTGGAACTTTGACCCATCTTATTTTACTTAGATTCGGAGTCATGGTGGACAAGTCAAAACTTCTTTGACCAGTAAACCCCCTTTCTAATCAAAGTCACATTTCAGGAAAGCAACGCAATCACATTCAATTCACCTCAGTGGTGGAGACTAAAATACTCAACCTCTTAAAGTCAAATTTGAATGATAATCATCCAGTGATGTGTTCCATATTCATAATTCAACAGTGTGCCTCTCATTCTGATGACTACCCCATATCAGGTTAATGAATAATGCATGATGGGTTGTTGTTTTTGTTTTTTTCAGATTCAAGCACACATATATACACTCAAGCACACAGCTTGCAAAAAGTGTACAAGAATGTTTTTGATTATTTTTGCATCGTTTCAGGCATGCACCAAAGCATTTGTATCTGAAAAAATTGACAAACATTATAAAAACAAGAGCACATTGAACATTTTCATAGAGACAGATTTGGTTACCAAACATATTGTCCAAAAAGGTTTACTGGTCAACACTAATTTTCATGTTTTTGCTTAAATTTTCATTTTTATTTCTTCTCATTATCGACATGAAAAAAGAATTGACAATAAGAGTCAAAAAAGGCGAACACATCTTTGGACCCTATTCTGTAACAGTTTGTATTAGTAGCACTAGACCAGATCAGTAACGGACAAGGAGCAGAGGGACGATTTTCTTCAGTCCTGGATTTGGCTCAGTGTTTACTGGTCACACTAATGTCAGCAAACTAAATGAAAAATCAAACACAAGTTAACACACTGTTGGCTGTTTTTCATCTGCTGTGCTGTAAACATCCATGATAAAAATTCTATTTGCTGGATAGCTTTTAAATTGAAAGCTTAAACATAGTTGCTGGGCAACCGTGGACCAGTTGCCAAACAAGCATTACTGCCAATTATGGTGGGCATAGGAAGTGGCAGGTCTCTTTTTTCAATGTCACTTTCTCTTAGAATAAACTCTTTCACAGAGGACAGAGTTAACATTGCGCTGAGGGCCTTGGCTGCTTATAGTCAAAATGGTGATTTCTACTAAGCTACAATCAAGTGAGACAGCGATGTGAAGCATAGTTTAAATGTTTCTTGCTCTATGTAAATATTTACTCTTCTAGGATTCATATCATTGTCAGATTTAAAGTTGTAATATACACAGAAATGACGAACACTATGCATACTACCATTGCTGAGGGGTGAAAATTCTGTCATTTCACCTGTCCCACTGTACTTTCATACTTTACTGTAATGAAATACAATAAATGTGATTACACTAGACATCACGAGGCCGTATCATTCTTATTTACTAAGGCCACTAACCAGCCAGACATCGGAGCAACAATAAAGAATTAGACACACAAATGTTGTACTCAAATTAATGAATTTTATGAAAATATACACTGAATATAGATTAGAGCTGATATTTAGAACAACACAGATTGCAGGTGTAACAAGAACCAATAAAAATAGACTTTAATACTGTGTGTAAGTTAGTCTTGTTTTATTGACTCTTGTCACACCTGCAATCTTGCTGTTGTTCTAAATAGTAGTTATAATATATATTCAGTTTATATTCTCATATAATTTAATCTCATATCATGTGCATTCTAGCTACACACAATAGTGGTGTTTCACTCCCAACCCAGGCTCATTGGAAATACAGGCCTGTACATATATTTCTGCAACCCCGTGCCTTACTGCATAGTTCGCAGCAGTTTCAAAATGAAATGTCCAGAGAGTGGTGCTAAAACACACGTTTAGTACTCAACCGTGGCACGGTTTCATTAGATTCTTACAGGTAGGTACTGCAGCGGTTTTATTATTCTTCTTGAGGTACGTTTTGCGGCCATTCACAATTCAAATATCCATGGAGTGTTTAAAGATTAATGCTCTATATGTTGGAAATAAATATCCCTTACACTAAACCCAAAACTAAACATATCCGATAGTGTTAACAAACGCAATAGTAATGTATTCGCTGATGCACGCTATTTTAACTTCCTTACACAGATATGAGCTGTTTTGTTGAACCATAGTTTCACAGGGTTCGAACCGTAGCTGTTTATCATCAATCATGGCATTGTTCTGTGTGATAAAACTGCACATTTTAGAGTGCCCTTTTGCTGTGGCCAACCTCAGGCACACCTGTGCCATAATCATACTGTCTGATCAGCATCTTGATATGCCACACCTATGAGGTGGATGGATTATCTTGTCGAAGGAGAAGTGCTCACTAACACAGATTTAGACAGATTTGTGAACAATATTTGTGAGAAATAGACCTTTTGGGTACATAGAAAAAGTCTTAGATCTTTGAGTTCAGCTCATGAAAAATGGGGGCAAAAATAAAAGTGCTGCGTTTAGAATTTTGTTCAGTGTATATAGTAAGTAAAATACAGTGTGAAAAAATTAGTATGTCAGAATTCACAGAGTTCATAAAACAGTAGGCAAAACAAGGATGGGATTGTATAATTGATACTGTTGTAAAAGCAGTATCACAGGCATAAATACGGAATATCACAACAGTAAGTCGCATGCTGATATATTCAAAACACAGCCCTCTTGTTCATACACTTGATTGCAAGAAAAAAGGCCAATAAAATAAATCTAAAGGTGCTATTAGCATTCCTCCTGGCAAAAAGCTATCAAGTGAACACCTGTGTACTGCAATAAAAATTCTTGGAAGTTTTAAAGAGTCATTGAATACTTGTGATAAAGTGAAGAGCCATCTGCTTTGCCGTTTACACAGCACTGATAGTGAAAACCATGTAATAATTCATATTCATGAATTTGAGGCGATAATTCAATCCCCCTGCCGCAACATGACCAAAAGCAAATCTGGGGCAAGCACCCACGATTAGATACGGCACATTCAGAGGCTCTCAGCTAAATGCTGCTCGAAGGTGTTGGTTTCAGAAGAACACTGATGAAAAATAATGGTGCCATTGTTCTCTGATATTGCACCTTGCTATTAGATTTACCTGATATGGGAGCATGGAGTGTGTAGAGGGGGAAGGTTGATCTCTTTAGGTAATTAGGTTTGCCTGGGTATTATTGCTGCAGATCTGAGCCTTGAGGGGTGGTTGCTTGGTTGCTAATCATTTGAAGCCTTGGCTGGAACTGAAGATGTTTGGTTACACAGAGGAAGCTGCCCAGCCTTTGGTTAAGCTTGTTAAGGAGGGGGCAGGGAGGTTACCGTTATTGAAGGGAAGAGAGCAAAAGAGATTAAGTGAGGGCAATAAATATGATGACTTAACCACATTGCACATCTCTCACAGGTATAATGGTCCCTGCCGTGCCAACTGTGATTCAATTACTTCATAATCTAGTGAACAGTGTATGTGACATGACAGGTTGGTTATTACCTTCTCCACAAAGCCTGGTATTTGTATTTGTCTGTGTGTCAGATTTTTTTCTGGGATAGGATATTTGTGATGATGTATGTCTACACAAGCAGGATGTTATGATACAAGCACTTAAGGATACATTTTAAAGCCCTGGCTTGCTTGTAAGCTGCCGAACGGAAAGAAAGGTCGATAGATACAGAGTTATGCCTGTTTCTATACGTAGAAATTAGTTTGAGAACCTGGATTGTCATTGGGGATTTTTAGCATCGATATGGATCTCGCTTTTGGACAGGGTTTGTGATACTGTGTGTGTGTGTGTGTGAGTGTGCTCTATTCTTCCTTCCACCACGCATGTGAAGAGTTAGAAACGCAGCAGCCAGCTGAATAACCAATGGTCCAAAAGCATTTGGGAAGCAATTTTCAGAGCTTTTCAAAAGGCATTCGGAAAGTTCAAAGATACCATCCCCTGCTTGCGACTTTGGGGAAAACAGACTAAAGGTGCCAGTGAGGTGCTGCAGAAGTCATATGTGCTTTTTATCATCATGCAGACACATTCCCAAACCCCTGCCATCTCAACCCAGTTTTAATCACCATAGGCGACATCTTGAGGTGTTGGGAGCATACGTTCCTCTTCAAAGACAGTGCTACGACACAAACAATAATGCCAAGATAATCAGTTCTCTCATTATGCAGTGAAGTGGCTTATTTCACCACAGTTTGAAGTGAGAAAGAGCCAAAAGCAGTCATCTTCAGATCCCAAAAGCAGACGGTTGACACAGCTCATTATACAGCTATTTGAAAACACGTCACAGAGTGAGACAGGTCACCCTTTTCCGCCACACAGGTCATTAATGGCACTCTAAAATAAAGTTGGAGAAATAAGGCAATTTCAGATCACTTGACATGGACTCCCGAGCCTCTTGGCATGAGAAACAGGTTGCTTGTCTGGAATCAACAAACCCGCCGGTTTGAAACTTACAGTATTACATCTCATTATTCCCCAATTCCTGCTATGATTGTCATCTTGTGCAGGGACACCCCACTTAGTTTTGAATCATTATGTCTTCGTCTGCGGCTTTACAGACAGCCAAACTAAGAGCTCGGCTACAAGACCATGAAGTATTTCACTTGCCGACCTACCCAAATCCAACCTTTCCTCTTACGTTCAGCAGACATCAAATTTCACCTTGGGTCTCTCCATTTTGCTCACTGAACGAAAAACAGAAACAATTCTAATAGGCTTGAGAGGTCAGACTGCCATTTTATGTCACCATTCTGTCAGCTGCTTCAAATGATGTTCGTTGTGAGAAGGTCAGAGTAAGTGGCTGTCTAAGGGCACATTTCAAAGGTGATGGCGGAGATGGGAGCTCTAAGAAATGTGCTGTATAAAGAAAAGGTTACATTCGGTATATAACAAAAACAGTGAACAGCTACTAAAATGGCATCATCATCATCAATAAGAAAATGTGACAATAAAAAAAAAAACACACACCAGAATAAAAAATATATACAGCATTTATTGAAATGGTAGAAGATGTTACAATAACAATATGTGTCACTTTCATGTTACTTTTTTACTGCCTATAGTAGTTCTAGTGTTGTTATTGTTAACTAAGACTATTGCCAACTGAAATATCAACTATGGTAACACTTCATTTTATGGTTACACCTATTATTTGCGTATTAGCATGCATATTACTACAATATTAGCCATTTATTAGTGCTAGTTAAGAACATAATAAAGCAAAATTCTACAGGACCATATTCTACACCCCTAATCCTACCCGATACCTAAACTTAACAACTACTTTCCTATTGATATAAGCAGAAAATTAGGCATTTACTGAGGGAAAAGTCATAGTTAATAGTTAACAAGTGTTACCTATTCTAAAGTGCTACCAAAACTATATTAGTAAATAAATAATACTAAATAATACTAAATAGTTCACAATTAAAAGTTTTACCTTGAACGATCTCAGCAGTCTCATACTACCTTAGCATGGTAGTATGGAAAAAGGCAGTTGGTTAAAAGAGCTCTTTAAACACAAGTGCGATGCGGGAGAGAGAAAGTGTAGGAGAATAGAAACTAATTACTTTGTTTCTTTGTCACCTCCTCTCTTCGCTAATGTGACAAGCACTTCTAAAGAAAACACAGTTTTGTGATATAATTGGTATTTTGCCACCTGCCATTTCAACTGCTTTCTCAAATAACTTCACTTAAGGTTTTAGCAGGAGCTAGATTTGCAACAATCATCCCTGTGTCCAGATTGGCAGATAATGAGAATAAAGATTAAGTGACTTTTTGCTTAAAACAAGCAAAATAATCTGCCAATGGGGTAAGCAAAACATTCTTATTTCATTCATACACATTTTGAATAGTGTAGCAAACTGTATATCAGTGCATATGGCAAGGCTTAGCATATAAAGATGACATAAAATCCATAAAACTAGATTTTGACTTAATGGAGTCTTTAAGACTTTGAAAATGTCACCCATAATCCAGGTTTTAGCTTCCAGGGTCTTTGTTGACCTGTACTGAAAAAGTAAAACTATCTCTAAATGGGCAATATAGTACTTTGCAATTTGCTATTTGAGGCTTTGTTGAAATATTCGATTTCTGTTGATGCCGTCTGCAAACACAATCTGCTTCAAATGTATGCACTGTTAGAGCTGCTTTACCTTTGGCTGTTGAAAGAAGCACAAAGAAAAACAGAATTGTGAGAAATGAGAGTACAGAAACAGCAGCAGGAAAACCGCATCGCCAAGATTGTATGGCAGGGCAGAACATTGGTCTTGAAAACAAATTATGAAGAGGGATGCGGGGAGGGGGTGGCAGAAATATCACCAATGTTTCCCCTGTGCTCTACGTTTCTCTCCTTAGGACAGATATCCCATGGGCTTACAGCACAACAAACATGAAAAAGAAATGACAAACAAAACAAAAAGGCCACCGAGAACTGATGAGAGAAAGGAATGACATAATAAAGCAAATCTATTAAAAAGCCATCTGAACATTAATAAAAGTAATGATTTGATTATAACATGCTATCCCAGCCCCAGCGGCACAGGCTAAAGTGGTTTTTATTTTTATGCTGCTCTATCAATAGAGGAAATGAAAAAGAGCACAAGAGTGCAGAGGAAAACGAAACATAAAAACTATTGCTGTTCTCTCCCCCCTCCCTCCATTAATGGGATTTTCTCTCCGTCGCTGATGGGACTGAGGTAGGAACATTATTTGTCAAGGGAAGCGATGTGGAGATGGGACAAAGTGCAGGCTGCACTGCTTTGGCTTTCTCCTTCCTCTCCATCTACCACTTCTGGTGTTCCTCCTCTTAAGTGAGCACTTCTGAGACCTCAGATTCATGAACCCTATTAGAGGTACAGCTATCAAATGATTTAGTGGAAAACTGTCCAGAGTGTGAAGAGACTGTATTGCACACTTTGGGCGAGTCCTCGTGTTTCTGGCCCCCAACATATGGCCACTCATCTTCAATAACCCAAGAGATGAAAGCAATATTTCCAAAACAGTCCTACCAGAAAAAATATGACACCTTTGGAGAAACCAACACCACCACATTCTCCTTGCCCTAAAATGGTCTGGGTAGATGCACACAGATGTACACTGCATATGAACTAACTGTGTATATTGCTTCTCAAAGTTCATTTACATAAAGTACTATATTTCATACAAAATGGTAATTCACAGTCATAAGCCAGTTCCCTGATTTCATAAAGTATGTGTTTTAAGAAGTTATTGCAATGAATCGAATGACATTTTGTAATAAAACTCTAAGGAAAGAAAACATAAACAGTGTATATGAATAGATACAGTTCAGTGCATAGATTTGCATACACCTTAAGTGAAGATGTTTATCATTAAAAAATAGAAATCACAAAACAGCATATTTAGTACTGCCTTATGAGGCTGTTATTATTATGTCTTGTGGGAAATATGCAGCTCCTGAAATGTAGTACTAAATAAAAAAGATCTTTTATCTGTTATATTTGTATATGCAAATGTATGCAACTGTATATATACACCACAGTTCAAAAGTTTGAGTTGTTGTTTTTTTCTTTTGATAGAATCTCTTATAAGAAACCATTCCAATATGCTCAAAAACATTCCTTATTATTAGAAATCTTGAGAACAGTGGTTTCACAACATTTGACATAATAAATTAGTCACTTTGGTAACACTTTATTTTGAGATAGATACTATACTAACAGTAAGTAACCTTTGTAACAACATATCAGCTAACAGTCATTAGATTATTAGTAGACTGTCTACTTAATAACCTCTAACACTTTAATTTGATGGGTTCACAACATACAACATACTGACTACCAGAAAGTTTTCAAGTATAGGTCAACTTACTCTACTAACCCTAAACCTAACAGTCTACTCTGAGAGTTAGTAGACATGTTGTTGCAAATAAATGAGAATTAATTGACATGCACTTACAAAGTTACTTATAGTTAGTAGAATGTCTAAACTGGACTATCAAAATAAAGTGTAACTATAAACTTACCCAAACCATATAGTTTATACTGTACCATATACTGTCTTTAATGAATTATGGACTATGATGGATTTCCATCCATCAAGGATGTTTCCCTTCATCCCAAGATGCTGCAGTAACCCCACAAGCACTTAGGAGAATGGATGAATAGATGGATATACTGTACCAGGCAGAAGTGTATATATGACTTTTGTTAAACATACCTTCTGGATTTATAAATCAATAAGCCTTCGAGCAGATATTTCACCATTATTTATTATTAAACAGCAGTATGTCTCATTGTTGTGTGCCTGCTCATCATACTTAACAGGCTAGCAAAATGCAAAATCCATAAAGAACACAATCAATTCCTCATTATAAGACTATATCCGTCAACCCTGCAGAACAAATTGTGCCTATATTATGTGCTCAAACTATTATTTTTCCTAATCATCCAACATTTGCTTGCACATCTGTATGTGCATTTTTGTTTTACCCGTTTTATTACCCATTACAATACCTGTCTGCCGAGGGAAACCCCTGTTGGAGAAATGAATGGCACGGTCATGGCACTTAGTGGACTCTTAACTGTCAGCCGTTTAGATCCCACTGGATCTTACAGGCATGCAGCTGTCACTTAAGCTCTGACAACCCGGATAGACGCCCACGGACACGCTCCTGTCTTAGCATGGATTACGCGGATAAGGACCCCAAGGGCTGGAGTGATGGACACAGTGTAGCAGCAAGGCTGGGTTTGCGTGATGACAGTCTGTAATTAACGCAGACATTTGAGTCTTAGGTAATGAGTGATAATAACAGAAGCAGACAGGCGTATGTTTGTGTAATTGTGAGATGGTGGCGGCGCCTGGCACAATGTCACAGTGTGTAAGTAGTGGTCTGTAATTATGACCTGCGTTTCAATTATGCCCAAAGAGACGTGACTCTATTCCCAAACTGCTGATTACTTGGATGTCTGGCAAAGATAATTTGGTAGAATGTAAAACTTTACAAAAGATTTGGTATTTCTGTGGCACCAGGGAAGTTCCATTTTCCATTTTTCTTTGTTATTATAGACCATCCAATGCAATGGTGTAAACAGAAATGTATTTGTGCTGCCTTCACCCAGTGGAAGCCAGACTGACTGTGGGATTGTTGTGAAATTTGAGAGACTTCAAAAAAATAAATACCGAAAACACAAATCTCAGAGTGTGGTTTAGACGACCTCTGAATGGATTCCAAATTGGATTGTGTACAATATGACTGACACATGTCTAATATGCGACAGACACATCCCATCATCCTCTCTGCCAGAGGAATACCAATGACAGCTGAGAGTACAGGCTCTGTATTATTACATGGATGATGTTTCACGCTTACACCTTCAGGAAATGTGTTATAAAATTGCATTTAGATGAAAAAGTCAAAAGCGCAAAAATAAATAAATAAATGTTTCACTTCTATATTGCATATATCGTACACACACATACATACATACATACAGATATAGTATAGTTGTGCAGTGCACAAGTTGTATAGTCTATCACAATGCTTTTTAGATGCTTTTTAGTGTTTTTTAGGGTGTGACAGCCCCTGGCCATCATTCATTTTTGGTAAATAGCAGCTCGGACATTCTGCTAAACTTCTGATTTTGTGTTTCACAGAAGCAAGTATGTCATAGGACTCACTTGAGGGTGAGTAAATGATGACAGAATTTTCAACTTTTGGTGAACAGTCCCTTCAAAATGAAGTAAAACATTCCTTTTTGTTCAGATTTAACAATTTCTCCATCCTTTTCACCCTTTTTCTTTTCCCAAGCAAAAGAGTTTATTCCTGATCTCGCCAGATGAGAAATACGCACTGATCCGCTCGTGTATATCCAATAACCACCTGAATCACCCGAGCCTAACTAACAACAATTCCCAAATTCTCCCTGGCAGGTTATTTATTTATTGCCAGATTTAGCAATAGAGTGGGCAAGAGATTACATCATCAGGCTGTGAGCGAACTGCACAAGCATTAAATTGGATTGAATCCTATTATTGAGTATATTTCTAAGTCGGTCATTTGTTATAACATTCCAAGGGAGAGAAAAAAAGCTAGAAGGACTTGCTTATAGATGCTTGAAATTCAAAGCCGGGGGCACTGGGGAAGGTGGATTGGGAGGAACTCCATTCTTTGTTTTACAGGATTTTTAGTTAAAGCCTCTACAGTGTCACTAGAGACAACACACAATGCACATATTGATAATTTCTTACAGTAACATCACATGCATTCATTTTCAAACAAGTTGCGTCAGCCTTTACATATGCACTAGTGTAATCGCTGTCTGCAACTCTGAGCTTTGTAAACGGCTATTCATTGTGTGTGGATACAAGGAGTAATTACATTATGGCAGTCGATTAACATTGGATTGATTCTACAGTGTAACTGCAGGACATCCTTGAACTAGATCTGAATAGAGAGAGGAGCGCCTTAAGTGCATTTTAAAATTCAGCCATAATTACGCATATACTGCAAACTAATTAAGAAACTGTGAACTCCTTGGCCCTCATTTCATTCTTTGTGTGACTGGGAATCGTATTTCACATGTCCCACACGTCATTATACATTTCTCAGTTGCAAATGCCTGGTCACAGCTTTCTTCACAGAGCTAAAGTGAGAAAAGTGAAAAATTGGGGCCGCAACTTCAGCGGGAGAAAAAATATCTCTGACTACTCACTATTTCAAAGTCATTATAGTAATAATCTAAAAAGTCCCATCCAGAGGGAAAAATATGGGCATTTTTATAATTCAATACATGTAATTCATGACTGCAGTAATCAGGATGTATTTCCTCTGGGATGCCAGCGTATCGTCTGAAAGGAAACAAGAGTCATAAATGAAATCTCCGTTATTAAGCTCTTTTGTGACTACGATAACAGGCTTCAGAGAGCAACATCCTCAGCCATTAGATGAGATGTCTCTCACACCCAGCCGGGAGTTTTGAGCAACCACAGCTGGCAATGACAGTAACACGCCCCTCCTCAGAGGGGGGAATGAAATAAAAAAAAAGGGTGAAAATCAACAGCAACTTTACCCAAAGTGACACATGATGCCAGCAGTAACCTGCCTCGCTTTCACAAGATTACTGGTCTGTGAAGACTGTAAGCACTCTTCTGACAAGTGTTGGGGGGTGGGGGATGATATTGCATCCATCTGGCTTGCTGAGTTTTGGGAAGGCGATGGCACCCTCTCATCCATTTGCAGAAAAAAAAAAAGAAGTGTTTTTTGTGTGCAGGAGTGTGAATGTGTTTATACATCATATTCTGCGCAGGAGCTGTGTTCAACCAGAAACACTGGAATCTGGACGATACAAGAACATTTTTGTAGTTCTTTAGTCTCTTTGTGTGTTAATTTTTTTATTAGACATTGTTTCACTTTTTTTCTTCAAAAATAAAATTCCAAAAATAATAAAATTAACATTTTATTGTGAAGACCATGATGTTTTAACAAGTGAAATAATTTACAAATAATGTTTTTTTTAGCCTTGGCTTGTGGAGTGAGACAAAATAGCTAGACTAAGAATAAAATAAAAAATTATTTTGATAAAAAGTGTGACGGAATAGACAGAATTAACATACCATGGATAATTAAAATAAAATTCATTCATTAAAAATAAGAAAAAAATATTACTCATGTAACAAATAATATTAATAATAATGAATATTAATAAAATTAATTCACTATATATGGCAAACATAAAATATCAAAGAGATCCCTAGCTAAAAGCTTAGTACTTCCCATTTAAAGCATTAACAATAAACACCATGAACACAAAGACTTAAAAAATACCTCTTAAATTGACTTAAAGTACAAGAAAAAGTGTTATAGGTCGGTGCAGGGAGACGGAGAACGCAGTCGGGAAATCCAAATAATAACAATCTTTTATTTACAAAACTGAAGATCCAGGGGCCTGTTACAGAAAGGAGGTTAAGTGACAACTGAGATAAGAGAAACTCTGAGTTTTCCGTTTCAAAAAGGTAGGTTTGTCAAACCCGAGAAAGCAGGGTAACTCAAGCCTGTTTCTGAAAGAGAGGTAACTATTACTCAGAGTCAGTT
>JAUMHE010000016.1:3064313-3077201 GCA_032359235.1 Enteromius mattozi
TTAGTAGATATGTAGGTGCAATGCTACTTATAATCAACAGAATACATTAAAGGGACCATCAAAATAAAGTGAAACCAAAAACAGCTATACCCGGGGCTTTAAAGGGGAAAAAAGAGAATATGGGTTGGGTTTAGTCTGTTCGATTTTTCTTGAGTCGGGTAATGGGTATAGTTTATACTCCATGCCTGGCTTAATGCCCACAAAATTTTAAGAAGCAAGTGGCAAAAATGTGCTCTAAAATTAACACCAAACCTCCAGCACCTAATCTTATCATTTGACAACAAACCACTGCAGGTATTCAGCTCTCTA
This sequence comes from Enteromius mattozi, assembly GCA_032359235.1. Classification (NCBI taxonomy): domain Eukaryota; kingdom Metazoa; phylum Chordata; class Actinopteri; order Cypriniformes; family Cyprinidae; genus Enteromius; species Enteromius mattozi. The sequence continues at coordinate 3,064,623 of JAUMHE010000016.1, forward strand.
CTGTCAATATGCCCATTTGGCTGACATAAGAATTAAGTATAGTGAACATTTATATTTATGAAGCCTTGCTGAGAAATGAAATGTTATCTCTGCCAAGGCTCACATGTTGAGGAAGAGGGGAAAAAAAAAATCCTGACAAAATCCCCTGAGCTCCACAAAGAGGTGCTCTGTAGGGAATATTGAGCCAGATATACCATACAGTGTGGGAAAGACATGTCACAAACACATTTCCCAGCATCCTTCACTCGGGTCAGGAAAAGTGTCACCATGTGTATGGAAAACAGTGCCAATCCTGAATGAATAAGCATGGTGATGCTGGGGATATCAGTGTCCCTTGAGATGCAAAATATGCCAATTATAGTTTGGGAAACAGCAAAAAGGGGGAAAAGTTCACTTAAACACAGATCCACTCTTTTGTTCCCACCGCATAACTACACAGAGTTGGTCTAACAGCAGATGTTTGCAGATTTTCACTTGGCTGGGGTTATGCTGTACATAAACAAACGTTGTCCTTCTGTCTCATGTTTGTTTGATAGGACTTGAGCTGAAGGTCTCTCTATCACAAAATCCCAGTGGACTGATTTTGTCCCTTAAGAACTAAGGCCTCTCCAATCTGCTCCTAAGTAAACTTTTGTTTCCCCTTGTTTCCAGTTTTGCACCAAAATAAATAGTATCTTTTAACAACAAAGCACAGTAACGTACAAGAAATATAAAGTGGTTCAACAAAACAGCGCGAACATGCATATAATGTAATGTAATATTGCATTTAGCTAGATTTTCTATAATCTTAAAAGCCCAATTGTTTGGTGTTTTAAAACCAACAATCTTGACAATTATGAGTGAGTACACAATGACTGGCTTCATCTGTGAAGAAAAGTGGTTGAAAACTGAAAGTGAATGATAGGGGCCGTCAAAAACTAAGGAAGATTTTGTCTAAAGAACTACTGCAGCAAAGTGGCACAAAGCCAACATCCATTAAAAAGCTGCAACTACTAAACATTTAATCTCAAGTACCAAAGCTAAAATATGAGAAAGATGGAGCCATGACGATAAAACCTGGACAGTTGGAGCATTAAAATAAACTTCAAAATCTGTTGTGGTTCCCCAACAGACATTCTACTAAATATAAGTAACTTTGTACATACATGTCAACTTATTCTACTAACCATAACCCCAACCCTAACCTAACAACTTATTAAAACTCTAATTAGAGTTAGCTGACATGTAGTCTCACATAGTCAGACCTTCAGAGCATTCATTGTCCAAGGCCCACCCATGAGACCGTTTGACAGACACAACAACATAACACAACCAATCGCAGTTTGTTACGTTCAGCATTAGGTTTCGGGGCATGGAAATGTCACCACAATATCAGAGTGGTGTGTAAAACATAATTTAAAGATTCTATGCCACAAATTTTAAATATTTCACATACTTTTGCAAATTTAGTTGATCTTGATAAGTGCTTGTTGTAAACACGACTGCTTTTTTCTTTCAAGAGGGGGTTTGGTGTCACAGTACCTTTGTTTCAAGGCAGAAAGATTAAAGATTGTGACACACGTCTCCTGGAAATCCTGTATAATTGAACCAATCTGATGATGACTTTGAAACTCCTGAAGTATTTTTCCAGATAAGTGTGGTATATCCATCAGATGTTCAGCCTACGGTCAGTGGGTGTGACTTCTGAGGCTGAGACTAGCTGACATGTAGTTGCAAAGATTGTCTAAAGGGGACCGTCAAAATAAAGTTTAACCAATATGGTCTATTTCAATATGTTCATTATATTTTGTCCAAATCCTATATCATAAGCTATTAACATGCTGTATAAACCATTGCGCCCCCTCATGGTGGCTGTCATAGAGATCACATGACCAGCAGTAACATAATAAACAATAACTTTAGACAAGCTTGCCTCAAACTTACGCATTTTCTGAGAACATCAGCTTGCTTTGTTGTCAATCTGTGGTAAGATCACATAAATTCCATTGGTCCTCCAGAGATTTGATTGCCAGTAATTACTTTGCACGCTTTCACATCAATCTGCAATCCTTTGCAACAGTAAGTTAACTCTTGATCCGATTCGAGAATACCTTCCTTTCTTCAGGATTAAGTAAAGCAAAGCCATATTCGTTTTCTGCAGCTATCCTGAGGGATAGGAGCAAAATGTGCCTTAAAAGAGCTCATAATTAGTTTGAAATAGGCCAGTGAGAAAATACAATAAGGGGACATGAGAAATTGCATTTCAAGTTCAGGTTCAATCAACTTGTCAGTTTATGTTTTAAATCGCAATTAATTTTTAATCAAATGCACAGATGAAGATTTTATTACTTAAGTCTGCAATTAAACAGCTTGCGTTTTTTTTTTTTTTCCACAAGGGGCCAGGAAATTAGTACAAGGGTATTTGCAAAGTTTCAATTGGCTGATCTTATTTATTTAAAATGCTAGAAAGAAGCATATATCCATATTGTGCCTGAAGAGATAGTGTCAAAGGTAATTGTGAATACCCAAGAAACTATCTGATTAAATTAAATTAGACTGTTGATGCTTGAACCTCTCACTTTCGGGGCTCTTTTATGTCTGTTGAGAACAGGGAAAATGAACAATAACTAGCTCTAATGAGTCTGCAGCACACAGAAGCCCTAAACTGCCCATGGCAGAGCTTTTCAGAGGTCTTTCATGAGAACTCTGGGCCTTTGTTGTGTTCTTGTCATTATCGGGAAGAACATGCCCTCTTTGTCTGCCCCTGTGGCCTGACCATTTGTGTACGTACACGTTCTCACTGTTTAAGTGATAATGAAAACTAATCTCAGTACAAATGTCACATTTAACCTTAAGAGGATGGAATGGAAGCGGAGGAATAGGTTTTAAACCTGAAGAGGAGTGTTTATATGGGGCATAGTGAGAAGAATAGGAAGGGAGATTTTGTTTGTTGCATTAAATGTCATTCTTGAGATGTTTTTCATTATGCAGCTATTAGAAAGCTTCCCTTTTTGTATAAAGGTATCATCACTGTTAAATGGGTTTTTGTAACGACATACAGAGTATGAGAACAGACATTTAGTTTCCATAAGTCTGGGAGCGTTAATAGTTATACCACAGCCCTGCAATGAAATGAAATATCATAATGGCTGCTTCAATGGTATTTCAGCAAAGTGATGATACACACTATACTGTGAGGAAAGTAGGAAGGAAATATAGAGGAAAAAAATCAATAGAAAATATGTAAAGAAAAATGCAAAAAAGAATATATACACTGACATTTAAAAGCTAAAAAAAGTGAAAAGTAAACCGTAAAAATGTATAATGCTACAAAAATGTTCTAACTTAATATTTTTTAATTGATTAATTAATTCACTTAATACTAATTCATTACTAATTAATTAATTAATTATATTAATAGCACTTTTTATTCATCAAGTAGTCTTGGAAAATACATCAGAGTTTTAATTTCATATTAAGCAGCACAACAGTTGATAATAATAAATGTTTGTTAAGCACCAAATCAGCATATTAGAAAGATTTCTGAAGGATCATTTGACACTAAAGATTGGTGTAATGATTGCCATCACATGAAAAATTGTACATTTTAAAATATATTTAAATAATTAAACAATTATTTTAAGCTGTAATAATACTGTATGTTACAGTTTTTATGTAGTGATGGTATATTTTTGCACTAGCATGAATTTACAGGTTGTTCCATACTGGCTTTGTGCTAGTCCAGCTAACTGACTTACATTGGAATGTTGTTCACGGATAAAAGAGCAGGGCATGATGAACAAGCATTCAAGCATGGGATGTAACAGCCTATAGCAAAGACAATCACTAACATACACATCACAATGCTGGCTTTATTTTTTAGGACATTAGATTGAATTAGACACAGTGGATCTGTTTGCTTTCATCTCTGGATCAGAATCTGTTCACATCATTTTGCATGCTGGCACTCAAATTGACCCATGTAACTATGTTTGATCACGGGTGAGTTGGTGAAAACTTGACTGAAGCTTTTTATATTAATCCTCCAAAGGCTGCTGGTGTACACAGAGTGGGCCAGTAATCCCTACCGTTCCCCGAGCTCAGCTCTACAGCTCCACAGTCCACACCTCCATGCCTCACTGCTTTATATTAGGTCAGGCTGTGTAAAGCAAATACCCATTAAACAGACCACACAGTCAGGAAAGAGAGAGAGAAAGATAGACCTGAAACACAAGCCTGGTCAGCAATTGCCTTGTCTCTTGGTCTTGTTTACCTGAGCTAGCCAGTTATTGGTTATCCCACGGTAAGCCTGTGTAGAGATCAAAGCAGGCAGATTGACTCACAAATAGATCTGAACTTAACTTGAGTCCTGCCAAACCACATATTCATACCTTTTTTCTTCCATACAAATCCTCCTCCTCCTCCTAACCAATGAGTGTGGGTAAGATGTTGTCCACAAATCACAGCGATGCCTGTTTAAAACATTGATTGCACTCCGTTCAGTCTAAATTTGAATACTGTATGCTCTGTTTTTTCAAATGTCACAGTGAAGTTAGATCAGATCAGCTCAGTAAAATTAAACCCCTGTGAAGATGCATGCAGTGCACTGAAACCCAAGCTTTTATTTGCAAGCATGCTTCTGCATGATTCTCCCTTTTTTATCTGTATCAAATATGCATTGGATAATATCAATACTGGAGAAGTGCAAACGAGAGGCGCATGATACATAAACATGTGGAATTAGGAATATAATGCATTAATGCACATGAGCTTACATTGAATGACTGTCATAAGACACTATTACAATATTATGAAAGATATCATGACTGCATACAGTAGCCTAAACCAACCACTTGGTTTTCACATGGCACTCGTTACCTTCAATGCTTAAAATAAACCTGAAAATATGGAGATTGCTGCTAAAATGCATCCAACCTAACATCGTGTTTTTAAAAATACATGAACGACAGAAATAAATAAATAAAACACCCTAACTTCCACATCCAAAGTGATTCCTGGCGTAAGAGCCAATCAGACTTTAATCATCACCTCAATTCTGGAGGAAACTGAAAATCCCTCTTGGATATTGAAAAACTTTCTGACACTGACACAGACCCTGCCAACTTTTCTGTTATTTGCATTGTATTTAGGTTCACGAAAAGGTTTCAGCACTCGTTTGAGCATTTCAGCTCACCTGGTTGTACACTGAGCTGCCATTGAAGTCATGGGTGAGGACTTAGCTGCAAATACCAGCTGCCAGGGCTGAGACGCCTGACCTTTTCCTTTTGCATTTCATATCCCCTTAAGGAGAACATGCTTTCCCTCCTCCTTTAATGTCCTCTCTCTTTTCTGTAGCTTATATGACAGGCTGACTGTACACCAATTGTGAAGTACCCCTACGGCTTTCTGACTGAATACAACCTTAGTATGGGCTACTGAAACAACACAATATAAGTGTGGACATTTCATAATACGCTGGTAAAAGTTGGCGAAAGGTATAAAGAGTGAATCTTAGTTCAGCAGAGATGGGGAAGCAATGATATTCTTTTTTTTTTTGAACAAATAAACATAAAAAGTAATGTTCTTACCATGACTGATAAATGTATGATATTAAAATCAGTAGTACTTTGTAAGTAAAAAAACAAACAAAGTAAATCTGTGTTGAATGAATTTACTGTAGACATCATAACATAAATATGTTTATTTTGGAATTAAGCTTACACCTAACAGTGTTATTGAGTTATTAATGTAACTTTAAATGAGCATGACGGCAGTAGTAATTTGAACGTACATGCACACTGAATGTATTAATAAATATCCAGTATTAGATAAGATATACTGTACAGACAAACACATATTAAATAAATAAATACATAGAAGCATACATACAACTAAAATACTATCTAAACACACACAGCTCTATATATGTTCATACAACCGAATTAACACATTGTCTGTACTTTACAAAAAAAGTGTGTTAAAAAAAAAAAAAAGATTGCTTTAAATTGGATCTGGTGGACCACCTGAGATGGATGGTTAAAACAAAAGACATTTTCATCTGATTATTTTTCCCTTGAATGTCATCACCAACAAAAAAGTATGGCTGGGCTCTAATCCATTACTCTCAAGTTTTGTTTTGCAGCTCTTAACAGTTACAAGCAGAAAAATGTCTTTATGCAAGTATTTAAGTTTTTTCTTAAACAAGGAAACTAGTTTTTTGACGTCAGTATCAATATTTGGAATAGCAAAGTAAGTGTAGTGTAAATTAGAGGAAGCCGTTTTGTTTTCTATTCTTTCCCATAGCTGTCAGTAAAAGTGCCTGACACTGAAAAATTTTAAGAATACAAAAATAGAGGCATTCTAAGTGTTTATTAGTCCATCTGGATGATGAGTTCTGTCCAGCAGAAAAGGAGTAAGAGGTTAAGTCAGCACCTGTACTTCCACCGTCCCATTGGCTGCTGCACTCTATATTTGCATAATGACTCCACCCCAACCACAGGGACATCTGCCTGCAGTTTTCTCCTGACAGCTTGTTTATGTAACACTTAAGACAACATTCCAGCCACTTTTAAAATTTTCTGAAGAGGCGGACAACATTCTTTAGTTTTTGTTTTGCTCACCATGAAAAGATAGCAATGAATAGAGAATTTATTCTCAGCTGTGCTCAAAGTCATTTACATCTTGGTTTTGTATCAATGAGAACTGAAGGACAGAATGCACAACTGAATGCTTGCAACACTGAAACTCAGTGTATGCTTTTCCAGATATTTTCTCAATACATTGTCATTTAAAGTGCAAGTTTGCTCTGTTCTAATTAGCAAAGTGCTCAATGGCAGTATGGATTTGCCCTCACAAAGCAAGAAGTAGTGGGACAAAATAATTGCAGTATTATTTTCTGTCTTAATTAAGTGGCTAAGGCTTCTTACAAGTGTAAAAATTTAATCCCTTTTCTAAATCCCATATAATTTAATGTGAAAGAAATCAAATAAATAAGGGAGTCTTTGGCTCTCCATTTTGCCTTTCTGAAAGGGTTTTGATATGGATGATTAGGTGTGCGCACCGTGAAAAGCCCATTACGATTGCGTGGTGTCATCAAAGCACTTGCGGCCCTGGCAGAGGAGTCACCACCCTAATCCAACCCTAATTCCAGTCCTCCATTTCTTCAGCTCACGAGAGGTATGGGGGCCTCGCTTGCTACTCGCTGATTGAATGTCATACAATGAAAGAGATGGACAGGAAGATCGATTTGTAATTAGTCTCAATTATATGTTGTGATAAACACACTGAAGAGTCTAGTAGTCCACCGTTATGGGTTTTTTGAAGGCCGATGCCGATATCTTGGAAAAGAGTGTGGCCGATGATCGATTTAAAGCATATATAATTTTATTTATCTTGGTTAATATTTAAGAAATTTGAAATCCTTTGACAATGGATTAAAACATAAATGTATAAAACAAACATACTTATACTTTAAAACAAAGTATTTTATCACAAATAAATAAATCTTAAATAAAATTATAATTAAATACTGTAACCAACAGGGCACTCAGTATTCTGGGGATTTTGTTTTGGGAATTATATTTTTCAAATAAAGTCAAGGTAACACTCATATTGCATACAACACAGTGAAAATTACACGAATATGACAGTAGGCAAATGCATGAAGCACAGAATATGAGCCCGGAATCTGAGGCGCTTCCTTTCTTAGCACTGTCAAAATAAAAGTCCCCCCTCTAACTTATCGGCTAAACAGAAAAATTAATCGGCTAATGCCGATATTTGAAAAAATGCTAGATATTGGTCGACCACTAGAAGAGTCTCTTTGATTTTGTCCATCCTGCACTCAAAAATGGGTGGTCAAATATCTGAAACATCTTTTATCATGCTTTTGTGAGTTTATGGGAACTGTTCATAATATATATATATATATATATATATGTGTGTGTGTGTGTGTGTGTGTGTAAACCATACCATGTCTGCATAAACAATAATTTTTCACTATGCAATTTTATATTCTGTTCCCCACCCCTAAACCTAACCTTTAAGGTACAGAACTCTGTGGTTGTATATTTAAATAAATAAATAATAAATAAATACATACATTCACTGATAATTGAATATCTATTCTGCTGAAGTTATTTACTACATTCAAAATAAATGCAAATGCACATCTTATTGATACTGTACATATATACCAGTATATACTGTGTCTTGGCGAGACAGGGCATTCTTTGTCTAGTTTGATTTATTAGGGCTGTCTTATTGTCTCATTCATATTCATATAGTGTGCTATACCGGTGTGGAAAAGTTATTAATTTGAGTGCTAATCTTTTATAAACTTTCAGATAAAAGGAGCTTTAACATCAAAAAAGCTCAGTAAGAATGAAGAGCTGATGTAAAATGACTTTTTTTTTTTTTTTCGTCTGGGGTGCTAAAAAGAACCGAATGCGAGCCGGCTGAGAGTTTGTTTGTAATCTGTAATTTCATCTATATTCCCATTTTCTAAGAACTCTATTTAGCTTCAGCACGATGGCAAGTTTTTAAAATTGTAGCACTGAAGTAAGATACCTTTCCTCAGAGATCTTCAAAAAAGCTAAGCTGTCCACCTACACCATCTCACAAGAGCGTGCCTTTTATGCTGCACACAGTCAAAGAAGAAGAGGAAGAAGAAGAAGAAGAAAAAGAAAAGCGAGAAAAAAATAAACGATCAAAGCTGAAGTCATCCCCGTCTAAGTCTCCCACAGAGCTAAACATGATTGCCTGTCATGGACAATAACACTTTCATTCCAAGCTAATTTCATAGAGGGTGACTTCTCGATTTGATATTTGACTCGCCCTGGTTTCACAACTTTGAGCAATAGATTTAAGACAGTGGTGCTGGTTTACAATGTAAATTGAGTCCTGGTCTCCACACACAGGTTAGCTCATTAACTCCTCCTGATGTAAAGGATAAACAGTAGAGAATTGGTTTTAGTTGGCATTATTAAACTTGATATAAACTTTTTCCTTTAACAATATGTGGTTGATATTAATTCTGTAAAATTTTAAATGGTTTATTAATGAGCATAGAGACAATGAAGAACTTTATTTTTTGGCTGGGAGGCATAACAACACACAAACAAAGTCAAAAGTGAACAGAAAAAGAGGAATTGAAAAGAGGTTGCATAAAGAGACAAAGACAAAGAGAAACCAAGCCTAACTTTTCAACTGAAAAAGATAAAATGAAAGGTGTGTTAAAGCTTAATTATGACAGCATAGAGACATGTATAATTCATCTATAACTCGTAGAGACTGCAAATCAGCAGGCTTCAAAGAGAAATCTAAAGTTTAGACCAATCTGCCCTCTGTTGTGATCCAATGTACAAGGCTTGTGGAAATGTGGAGAGGGATTTCGGTATGCGGTGATGGAGGAGGTGAAAATAGAAAAAAGAAAAGAAAAAAAAAGCACATATTGTGCGTGGTTTGTTCCACCGCCTACTGAATTTGTTTTCAGTGATGTTTTGAAAGGGTCACTCTCATATACAGTTGGACATTTTTAAAAATAAGATTGGTACAACAGGTCTAGAGCGAATTTACTCTGTATTTATTTGCTGCTTTGATGTGGTTTTTCTACACTTCTTACAGCTGCTGAACTGATTTGGCATAAATATGCATACACAGGAATCACAAAAGATGAAAAAAAGGAATCACACATTCAAATGATGACTATTGATAAGCACATTGAGATTTTAAGAATGAAGAAGAATTAAGAAGAAAGTAGAGATTATTTAAGTTATTATTACTGGCCAGTGTTGAATATTAAACATACTCCCCTATTTAGATGATCTTTTCCAAGATCACTTGACAAAAAAGATTGAATCCAAGATTTGCTGATAATATATCATAAAAAGAGATATACAGGTGATTTTTAAAAGGGGAACACCAAATGAAGTAAAGGATTTTCAGCAGTTAACTTCTCTGTTCGACAGCATACATAGAAGCTAATACTATTATTCTACAGTACACCAAATACTTTTGGTAAATTAGCTAAGCTTGCTCCATATAATTATACTGCCAGAATAGCATAGTTGGTAGATATAAGATCCACATTTAGAAAATTGCAGTAGGTAAAGCAGATTTCTAACCAACTAATGAGTGCAAAGAACATGTTAGACATGAAACTATAATTGTAATAATGACCTAATGCGAACACATTAGATCCTCCCTGAGAGAATAATTTATAAATGCTGAGATCCTCCGAGTTTCCATTAAAACACAATGCTTATCGCATTTAAAATTGAACATTTTAATTACAGCTAAGCCCATCTGCTTGACACAGTGATTATCACAGTCTATTCATTGAAGAATACACCAGAATCGAACACACTCGCACATGTACATGCACTTCATACGAGGTCTAATATTAATACAGCCCAACAAACAGTGCAGGTTCATCATTGTTTCACACTCATTTCCCTCCACCGGTGACACTGGTGTCACACAGAGCCAATGAGGCAGTGCTCACTACGAGCCAATTAGCCTTTATCTTACCGAAGTCGTGAGACCATGTGGACATGTGTACAGGTGCAGGTAGGTACTACATTTTCTGCCATTATCTTGACAGTGGGAATTTTCTGTTCGGAGAATAAAAGTCCCCCACCCCACTCAAAAGATCAAAATCAGTATTCTAACCCGAAGCGAAAATATGATTAATTGCTAGCCGGCACATTCTTGGCATGAGGGTAATAAGCTCGACTAGAGTTCTCAATTCAGGTCTTTCTCCTCTCCTTGTGTATGCATGCAAATATATTCTTGCTATGTGTGCACCACATTAGAATTATCCACAGAAAATTGAATTTGGATAGCTACATGCATAAGTAGCAAACTCATTTTCAATGGAGGTTAATTTATTCAGAGAGAGTAAAACCTGTCTGGTGCCGTTTGATACGGTGGGCAAATAGTGCCGGCAAAAGCACCTATTTTACTCTCACTGTATCTTGTCCCTTTGTGTGGTTTCAGACCCTGAGCAGAGAAATCTTTTCATCAGTGCACTTCTCGGACACATTACCAGAATAAATGCACTTCTTTCCTGTCATTACAGGCAGCTTTACACATTTGAAGGGAAGTAGGTGCCCCGTGGTGAGGAAGAGCAGCTGTCATGCTGGCCTGTCTGGCTCATCAGTATCAGGTGCCACATTACTTAATCTGAAATGAGTGATTTATGCTCTCTGATAAGTGCCATACCTAGGTCGAGGCTTACAGCTGTAAATGCTTCATGTATAAAACATCCTCGACGACAGTCTTTTTAAAAGTTTAATAACTGTGCAAACTTAGAGCTGATTGCCAGTTACTCTGGCTCTCTCTGTAGAGTGCAGGAAATTATAAAAAAATATGCAGACAGATTCTGCCTATACTGGATCCTTCAAAAGCTTCATCTTCAAGGACCTGACAAAGAAAACTCATTGTCATCATTTACTCACCCTCATGTTGTTCCAAACCTGTATAACTTTTTACAGTAGAACACAAAAAGGAAATATTCTGACATAAAAGCACAAATAAATGTTTCCAAAAAGTAGTCCATATGACTTGTACACTAGACACCAAATCTTCTGAAGGCATATCAAAAAACTAATTTTCCATCCAGTGAGCTTTGTGACTTGAGTTTAACTTCTTTTTCATTTACATTTAATCATTTAGCAGATGCCTTTATCCACAGTGACTTACAGTTGAGGAATACAACAAGCGTTTCAACATAGTATAGCAGTAAATATGCAAAGTGCCAGTTACACAAGGTTTTCTTTATCGTTCAAAATGTAAAAGTTTGGACAAGAAGGGAGTAAGGGATAATGAGAGCACAGGAGGAAGAGATGAGTTTTCAATAGTTTTTTCGACTGTCTGGAAGAAAGTTAGGCACGTCACTCCACCAGGAATGAATGGTGAGGGAAAACATCCTTGAGAGTGATTTTAAGCCTCACCACGATATGACCATAAGGTCAATCATTTGCTGACCACAGGCTTCTGATAGGGATGTAGACTTGAGAGAGTGGGGGTATGAGGGTGCGGAGCCTATGGCTGTTCTGGCCAGCACCAATCTCTTAAACTTGATGTGAGCCACGACTGGAAGCCAGTGCAGTAGGGGTGTAACGGTTCACAAAAATCATGGTTCGGTTCGATACGATACAGTGGTGTCACGGTTCGGTATGTTTTCGATACACCAAAAATAAAATAAAAAAAGAGAATTTCTTAGATTTTTTTTTTTTTTTTCATTTTTATTTATTAAAGCTAACTTAAGGTATGTCTTGGAAAAGTCAGTCTTGGATGGTATTTATTGATTAATTAAAACTTAATATAAAGTGGATTTTAGCCATTTCAAATCGTGAAAGCTGAGCGAGCCGCGTTCGTAGACTGTGCGTGCCATCCACTGACATCCAGTGCGCCATTTCTTCCTGCGGGACAATCCGCGTGAGGGGAGACAACAGGGGAGAGATCCACTATTTAATTTCTTGGTGTATGTGTCACCAAAGGCTTAGGGGCCGTTCTCATGCATGTTCACATTCACATCTTTATTTTCAACAGAGCCGCGCAGTTTAAAATCCAAAGCAGAAATGATTTTGTACCTGA
>JAUMHE010000016.1:3078080-3090116 GCA_032359235.1 Enteromius mattozi
CTATAGAGGCTATATTTAATCAGCCTGATGATGAAAGTAACAAGTTCAACTATGACCAAGTATTCCTTTTTTTTTTTTCAAATTGGCATTAACTTATACTGAATGTCCTATATAAGTCAAATATTAATTTCATCAATGTAGCTAGCAATCTGGATATTAATTGCCTCTCAGAAACGACTCGGCCAGAGTCTGTCTCAGGGCTGGCACTGCTGGGGGTCTGTCTTGCCTTCTCTTCTCTCTTTTTTGTGTTGTTTTATGTGTTTGTGTAGATTTGTGGTGTTACCACAGTATCGAATAGACTTTCTACAAACATCGCAGTTTGCAATATTTTCGTTTACTGCAGTAAAATAACTCCTAACAGCGCTCCTCTTTCTTTCCGTCATCTCAGAACAGCCAAAAGTGCTCGCGCTTCGGCGCTGCTGAGTCACGTGATGAAAGAACAACTAATAACAGCAGAACAGGGAGGATCAACGGTGCATACGAGATATAAATGGAGCGGGGTATTTAGAGACATGTCCGCTCTTTTATGAAATGGAGCAATGTACTTTAGCGTAAATTAGATGAAATTTAAATAAAAGTATCGATCTTGGAAGGCTACTATCGATCCGATATCAATACCAACGTTGGTATCGATACTATCGATATTAGGATCGATCCGCCCACCCCTAGTTAGCGCATGCGAGCAAGCAACGTTTTAAACTGACGCCAAGATTACTGAAACCGGGAAGAAGGAGAGTGACTGCCACTGGATAAAGACTGATTGTTTCTACACAAAAATAATAAGGGAAGCTTAAAAATGTGTTCGTGTGTGTGTATGGAAATTCCGAAGTATAATTCAAGAACATGCCAAAAGTCGCCAAGATGAGCTTTCAGCAGGTTTTAGAGTCAATATTTAGGTGCCACTAATAGATTTTTTTCTTTTTTTACTAATAGAGTTGACGTCAATTGTTTAGGCCAACAGTAATCTTTTGCAGTGTTCCCGCTATAATTTTATAATAATGCTTTAATCACTTTTTGGGTTGAAGTGTTTTTTCAATTTAAAATTTTAGCTATATATTTTTAATACTTAACAATCATGTACATTTCGTGATTATACATTTAAGATTAATTAGCTCTTTGTCTTTCAGTAATTGGAAATGCTGCTTTTGAGTTGGTTTTATGAATGAGACCTCAAATAGATGTGCATAGACATGCCATTTCTTTCTTTCTTTCTTTCTATAAAGCATGCAGATATTCAGAAATGAATGTTGTCTACAAGCCACAGCGCTTGTGGAACTTGCTTTTAACTGAAGATTTTTTTTTCATATTTAGGACAACGGCCTTCTCTAAACAGCGTCTCATCACACAGGCATCAGTACACTGGACGTGAGGTTTTTTTTTATTATACCCAGCAGTTTTGACTGCATAAAAACTGCTACACTTTATTGACAATTTCAAATAATTTCTTGCGGATGCAGTACACCTGTGACCACTATATTTCTTGTATTTTTATTTGTATTTTATTTTATTTTTTTTAGATTTAAGAGGACATTTCACATCCTGCAACCCCTAAAATGTATGTTGCTACTTTAATTGTATTGAATACTGTAAAAAAACAATGATTACTTTTTAATTGGAACTTTTACTAATATTTGTACTGTATTTTATGTTTTAAACCATACTTTTATCTTTTTTTTTACTTCTAGAACCCAGATTTGACAAAACTGCACACCCATCTGAGACTTACCTGTTTTACTTCGTGACTACCTCAGATACTTCTACAACCAACCTTTGTAAGTACTCATAGTTACACCTTAAACAAATACATAAATGTGGAAAAATCAGCTTTGTTTTTGCTGTTATATCACTGAGATGTTTACATTAAGATTCATGTTGATAATATACCCAGTTCACCCAAAATGGGCCAAAGTATTCTATTAATGGTAGGGAGCAGTTTTACTTATATTTCTACTTGAACTTGGTTAGGCATGGTCTTGATCTGGAATTCTTAAACACACTGAACTGTGCTGTAGAACGCCTGGAGTGATGTAGCTGCTAAGGATTGGTCGCTTGGCTTTTGCCTAACCAACGGTTTCTCTGGACATGCATGCAATTTGAGTAAAGCAAACAAGGTAAAAATAGTAAAAAAAATAATAATAATAAATAAAATTTCTTTTAAGTAAGGTCAACTAATTAGATTTTACAGTGTACCTGTGAGGTAAGATTCAATCGAGTGAAGTTCTGATGTCCAGCGAAGAGAGGGTGGACAGAAGGATTTAATGATTAACACTGTCAAAAGCAGCAGATAGTAGAACGAGCACTAATAAGCCACTTTTAAATCCAGACTGGTTATTGTCCAGCTGGTTGTTCTGTGAAAAGAATACATTGGTTGAAAACAACATGTTCAAGTGATTTTGCTATGAAAGGGAGGAGAGATGGGTGTGTTGTTTTCAACAAGTGAGGTACTGTAACAGGTGCATTTTTTTTTTTTAAACAGTGGTGTTACCCGAGCCTGCCTCAAAACTTCAGAATTTCAAAACTGGATCAGTATGATTGAAACATAAATCAAACTGATTTTGTGGATTGGATTTTAAAACCACAAATTCAACATATTTGCTTCTTTCTAGGGTGGATGAGAATATAACAACAAGTGTGCCTCATATGCCAAGCTTTTATACACTACCATTTAAAGGATGTTTTTAAAATGTTTTCGAAGGAAGACTTATGCTCACCAAGGATGCATGCATCAAAAATGCAGTAAAAACAGTCATACAGTAAAGTGAAATATTAATGAAAATGAAAGAAATTCAAAATCTTGCTTGTGCCACTTGAATATATATTTTTATTCTCATATTTTGGTTTTGTTTGTGTGCTCAGGCTGTTCAAATAAGTTTCAAAATGTGTAAACATCTTCTCCCTTCAGTGACCATGTTGTGTATCTGTGTCTGTGTCTGTATCAGTATGAGACAGAACAGGAGAGCAGCCTGTATGCTTTGGGAGATTCGCTCTGTGCTCCGGTGCACAGCGGACTGGCGTCTGTGGGCTTATGAGCTCAGAGGACTGGATATCGACTCCATCATGCTGGTCATGGGCGCTTATTGTTCTGAGTGCCTGCGGATTACTCCCCAATTCCCCCCAAAACGGACGCCAGTCTGCTTCCGCCACGCTCTGTGGTCCGCTCTATTACAGGTCAAGACTTTTAAGGCCCATCCGCCCCACGCTGCCACTCTTCACATTGCCTTCCGCCTACCAGCAATAAACAAAATGGCTGCCACATGACTGACACAGTCGGAATTTTAAGGAAAGTAACACACCAGCTTGTGTGCAAAATGAGTAAATTAAAAAAAGAGAGTATAATAGTTATATTCCACTGCAGCTAGATGGATGAAAATATTCAGCGTTGAAACACTAGTAGACATGGAGACAGTCAACATTAAACAATTATACAAAACTGCAGGAGATAACCCTCATTGCCTGCTACTCTGAATGAGTTACTGAAGGAAGATAAATGTATATATTAGAGATATAAATTCTAGTCTAGATATATATTCTAAAATGCATTCCATACCACGAGCAGTTCAGAGTCATATTATTTTTAATTAAAATAAAATAAAATAAATACCTGATAACTTGATCATTCATGAAAACAAAGTAGCAGTAGTGGTGGTAATAATAATAATACCTTGATTAGTCATTTACTACCTAATGGTTATGAATTCAAACAGAAGATGACACTTCAAGCTAAAAGAGTAGATTAAAAATACAAGAGCACACAGCGTCTGAGATAATTTTGTGAGGACCCTTCAGATTCCTAAAATGTCAAAGAAGAAACCATACTCTTGAGTTTTTCACAGTCATATGCAAAAGACTAGTAGCCTTTCAAGACTGACTATATTTACTAGTAAAACATCACTAGAATGTTTTACTGTTTTAATGACTCCACTTGTGTGCTTGCATGTTCCAGACAGGTGACACATGCAACTGTTGACACTGATTTGTCTTGGCAGTGCAAAAATGAACAAAATAACTAGCCATATTGTGTCTACAAATGAAAATACTCTATATTAATTACTCTATATTAATATAAAACTGCAGTAAATGCAACAATCTTGCGACTCAAAACCTCACAAATCTGATATTCTATTGTTCTATTATACAATAGTATAAATGACACTACGCCAATTATTTGAACTGCTATAAATGATTCAACTTCAGAGTTTGATCTCTAAAACTACAAAATTCGATTGATGTTCACAGGAGTTATACAATAATACTCACAATGTCAACTGCTATAACAAAAGACTGACCATGTGTTTCTTTTGATAGGCTGGTGTTTTTTTTATAAGCCCATGGATGAAATCTTAAGAGTAGCCTCTCTCTGTCAGTTACCCCCTCTTACATTTCCGTTTAGCTCTTTAGCATGAGTCTATAGCTCCTCTTGATCTGCCAGTGTGTTCTCTCAGCAGGTGAGGGAAGGCCAGAGGCATCGTGCCCTGCAGGCAGTGGGCCGCCTTAATCTTTCAAGAAAGGCTTTCCATTCGGTTACGAGTGATTCTTTGTATACAGTTCTCATCCTCTGCTTGGCCGCCTTTATATCTGCTCATTTTCTTTCGCTTACATTCTATCACTTCTCTCTGCCTCTCAAACACATGCACACACACACTCTCTCTCTTTCTGTTCCTAAGCCTTATCTCCACCTCGCCAGGTAATAATTAGTTTCTTTGCGATTGCCATGGCAACAAAGCACAGTTGCTGTGGTGGTCTGCCTGCTATGTATTATTTCAGCGAGCCGTGAGAAGAAAAATGTACTGATGACAGAGGGATCAAAGCTACCAGTCCACTCCAGAAAGACCGACCATCACTCCACACCTACCATGCCAACCGTATGTGTGTGTGTGTGTGCGTGCTTGAATGCGCAAGTAAGTCACCGTTCAATAGCGTTTCATGCGTCACAGTATAATTGTGGACTTCCGTTTCCACCCTTGAACACATCCGTACATGTATTTAAGTGTGTGCTTATGTGTGTGTGCTTATGCGTGTGTGCTGCTGCTCTTCTTCTATGAGGAGAGGAGAGGGGAAGAGAGAGGAAGACAGAAAGTATAATTATCTATATTATTTATTCTATGACCCTGTGCTCTTTGATCAATAAGAAGTCCAATAGTCAGACATTCACTGCAAATGCATTACACAGTGCCATGGCAGAGGAGTCTCATTCTGGCCCAAAAGTTTCTCAATCTATTTTCTCTATTTGGAAGCACAATGAACACAATCGAATATACAAGGCCTGAACTACAAACTGCATGTGATTCATTTGATTGACTGAAATAAGCACCTATTATAGAATTCCTTGGTTATTTAATTTCTACATAAAATATTACACATGCACTACTTTTCAAAAGTTAAAAAATAACCTACTTTCATACATCCTAGGTGTGTGCGACTTTCTTCTTTCAGATGAATCGAATTATATATGAATCCATTATATTAAAAACTGTCCTGGCACTTCTAAGCTCTATCATTGCAGTGGGAGGGTATTTTGCTTTAACAGTCTAAAACATGTTAAATAAAGCACTCACATATGTAATAAAATGTCCTTCACATGGCTCTGGGGGGTGAATAAAGGCCTTCTGTAGCAAATCCAGTCTCCTCTTGGCTTATATCGACATTTTTCTTTACAAATCCTTGTTTTATGCTTCTAATTTGTAACTGGCATTTTGTTTTGTTCTCTCCTGCGCTTGTCACTAATCACACAACGCAATACGTCTCACGTCATCCACGGGACTGCTTCCCCATACCTTTGGCTAAAATATTAAGCAGAACTATTGTCAATGATAACAATAAAAAATCTTACTTGATTTCCAAATGAGCTTATTACAATGATTTCTGAAGACATCATGTGATCATGTGACACTGAAGGCTGGAATAATAGCTGCTAAAAATTTTGCTTCACAGGAATGAATGACATTTTAATATTAACTTTTGAATAGTAGTTTATTTAAACAGTAGCACAGCTGTTGGCTTCTATTTACAGTAAGATATCCAGCTAGGATTCGGCCACATTGGTAGTCAAGACCAAATGAGCACACAATCTGGCTTTACAGTCCATTCAGTCACATTTCAGTTGAAACATAGCAGTAAAATAACATGCAATTAATGAGGTATTTTTTGCTGCCTGGAAGCCTAACAGCAGAAAAAAATATGCATAGGTGCCTCTGGATTACTCATAAACCTTTTCAGTTTTAAAGTCACAGGCACAGGTATTGAATGTTTCTCCTCCTGCATCATGCACAAATTAAATGTGTCATTAAACAGTCATCACCGAAGATTGTTGATGCCAGTTTGTTTTTTATCACCAGTAAGATATATTTTTTCAACATGAAGAAACTGGATCAAGTTATCAAATGTGTCAGGGTAGGAAAAAATGGCAGCAAAGTGCACACACTTAGGCCCAATTAGAATGCATATTTTAACTGAACTTAAACTTGCTGAATTATTAATATGTGCTCTGGTTCTGCACCCATAAGCAGGAGAATGAAGGAATATTTCCTCTTGGTGGCACACAGTGCTTCTAGCCATTGTGCTTCTATAGAAAAACTGAGAAGTTTATAGACGGAACTTAATTTATAGAGTTTATTGAGACCATTTGAGTGTTGCATTGAAAATAATTGCATCGTTTCGATATCTGAAGAATAGAAGCTGTTTCTTCAAATGTTCTTTTCATTCCAAGGTCGGAGGGAGGGTCAGGTGAGATGGTTTCAGATAACCTTGCCCTGTTGATCGGCTTTGATTTGCTTTTTGAAGTAAAGATGAATAAAAGACAGCCATAAAAGAGCACAAATTTTGCATGCTTTTTTATTTTGTTGTACTGACAGCAACTAAAGGTCTGAATCAAAAGTATTATGGTCAAAAGAGGTGTCATGCATTCCACTGTATGACTTAATTAAAGAAGACAAAGACAAGAGATATTAAAAGAAAGAAAAAAGCACATAGAGAGAAAAGAAGAGAAACAGTATGGCTTTCAAACACAAGATGCAGTCAGCTGATATGATCTCAGTCCTTTCCTCATCTCTTTTTAAGTTCTCTAGGTGGATATCGGAGGAGTGCAAAGACTTACGCAACTCTGTATCTCCTACCTAGCCCTGAGTGAGCGACGATCTGAGGCTGGTTGGGCTGAAGAGTCACTCTCTACCGTGCGAGCTCCATGCCTGGGGACATTTAATCATGTCATGCTGTGCAGTTGGCCAAGCTGGGGGCGACAGATGCCATGCAACCAGGGTGTGATTAATCCTGGAGGATTCTGGGTGCTGCCAAGGAGAGAGCAAGAGAGGGCCACCGTGAGTCGGTGCCAGGGGACACGCATCACGCGTCTTGCCACCGGCTCTGGGGTCTATCAGCATCTGAGGAGAACCAAGAGGCCATCGGACACTATCACCTCCTCACCATGCCACCGTCTGTTTTTTCCTGTTGTTCCCGTGGCAATCATGCCTCTCTCTGTCTGTTCTCGCTCTATTTCCTCCTTTATCTCCCAAACAGTGTTCTCGGTTCCCGGGTGTCCCCCGATGGGAAGAGGCATAATCCGAACGCAGGAGACTTGGTGGAAACATGTAGATGATGAAATCAGAGGAATCCTGCCGAGGAGAAGGCCAGGGACGGTGGAGAGGGAGGCTTTCATGTCTGTTGCGATTTGTCCCATCCGTCCTCAGAACGGCATTGGGGAAATTGGGTAGAAAATGAGTAGAAGTTGGACAAGTTCCACAACAATGCAGATGAAGTAAGGAAAGGAAGAGGAGTAGCAAAAACGGAAACAGAGAAACTTACTGCTCTATGGTGCACAAGATCCCAGCTTTTGAATATTTAAATAGCCACTAGATGGCACTGCAGACAGAGTCTTCATCTCTGCGCTGTCTCTCTCTTTCCAGTTTCTCTTTTTTTAAGCCCTCTCTCTCTCCATTTCCTCTTACTTGTTCTCTCTTATGTTACTTTTTCTTCTACACAGTTGCTGAACAGAACAGAAGCCTTCAGATGTGAAGGGCAATCTGAAGTTTGGATAGGTACTTTATGGAGGATTATCAGCCGTGATACACGCCAGCCCGAGCGGAGGAATGAACACACATACAGTCAGGCTTGACCTATGCGATCTTGCTGTCGTTTAATGACTGTGTTAACTTTGTGTTCTGATACCTTAGGTCCGTTTCTCAGTTTGGAATGAGAGCACTAGAGATCAATATTAGGAAATATCTCTGCTACCTCGGCTTCCGTCTGCTAAACATAAGCTCTTCATTTGAGACTCTGCTTGAATGCCGTCTCCTGCTATTACGCTGTATGTGGGCAAAAAAAACGGTAAAGAAAGAAATGGAAATGAAACGCATCCGTTTTGCTTTGTCATAGAAGGAGATGCAGTAATGATGTTAGAGACTTTGTTTCATAATACTACAACCTTCATATTGATGTCTCCACAGCTCAATTAGAGGTGCAAACGTACTGAAGACAAAACGCTCTTAATTTCTCCCAGTGTTGCTAAAACCCTAACCTCATTATTGCAAAGCCATCACGGCTTGTGCACTGAAAACAATTGAGTGAAAAGAGTTGCATTTATGGATGTAATTTTCGAGCTTGGCTGAGTTCAGTTCGGTAAGGTTTCCCAACAGCCTGTCGTACAGCTCTCCGCCCTAGTAATTAGACAAGAAAAGGCATAAATCGATACCCTAGTGTCTGTCTGGCACTGAGGCAGTCAAAGAGCTGGCTACATTAATACATTAACCCAGAGAAACAGACATTACATTGTAATCAATCCTGCTACACAAATCAGATTAGGTGGAGCGAGCAGAGTCCTAGTGCTCTCAGATGAACGCACATCCTGTACATTACAGCAGGTCAGTGGAGCAGCCCGAAGTGTAAATGGATGAGTGATCTCGCTATCTTTAGAGGAAGTGCATCTCGGCCCTGTTAGATAGTTGACCAATTAACAGTAGGAAATCAATTTACAGTAATATCCATGTGCTCTCTGAGTGTGCGACGTACCTGTTTGCTTGCACCAACACACACACAAAACACTAATCGGCCTGCACGGTGCGGGACTGTCGCTACCTTTGATTAATCATTGAGTATACGAGTGCACACAAACACGCGCATGCACCACTTTAACAACCACTTGACAAATAGCTACCTGAAACACAAAAGGTGACAACCTGTAATTAGAAAATATATTAGTTTGATTTATGTTTTTGGCCCAATCGATTTTAATTAATTTGGTAGCCCACAAGCTCAAGTATTATTACAAACACAAATTACCTTGACAAAGATTTATGGCGCAAATGAACTGCCAGACCTCATTATATGAATTTATAATCTATCGCATATTTAAAATGCAATTAGCCATTATTAGGATAATGACAGAGTACAATTTGCTGTGTGAAAAATGCAATCAATCTGAAATTGAAAATCAAACTAATTCTGAATGGTTCAGTAAAAAGGTAATGGGCAAGCAAAGTTTCACAATACAGGAAACTATTGTTGAGTAATTACATATTATAATTGGTTTGCCATTACGCAAAGCCATAATGTAAATAGAACCCAAGAAAATGGATTCATCTGATACTCATTCTGTTTCAACTCAACAAAAAGAGCTGTAAACATCTTTGCAGCTCATGGTACTTGCAAAAATCGATGTACTGCTCGGTGCATTGCTGGTACTGTATTGTGGAAGCCTGTTTCTGCCAAGGAATTCAACTTTTTAATTTGCAATTCGGATGTTTTCCACTTGCAATTAATTATTTTTTTTCAGAAAAAATATATAAACATTTCAGAAAATAAGAAATGTGAGACATTAATTTAGGAGGGAAAATAATGAATTTTAAGATTATTTCTGCGTTTTTTCTTTGAAAGCCTCCATAAGTTTTCCTTTTACACATGTATATATTTTCTTTAAATTTAAGCTACGGTTTTATAAGATATATCTACAAAGTGGCTGGGATTAAACACTTCATCAAGCATTCTGCTTTGAATGCTGTGGATTTTACAGTGTTTTCTATGAGAGGAGCTGTCCTAGGTGCTGAAATGTGTTACTTGTACTGGAGTGTAATGTACTTGTACATTATAGGCTTGTGCTGATTAATAAGCGCTCAGTTTTAGAACTGGCATATTAGAAATGCAACAAATTCTGCAAAAGGGATACTTTAAATTTAACGGCATGTAACTTAAATTGTTTATGCCGTTTAGAATGCTTTCTGTGGGTGCATATACATGTGTGTCAGTCTGTGGGTGTGCAAACTGCCTGACACCACAGGACTCCATTAGAGACTAATGTCTGATGCCTGTGTAAATGAACTATGAGTTTGAGAGCCTCTTCATCTGTGATCTCATCTAATGAAAATTCACCACCTTCTACTGGAGGTGAGAACACATCCTACACTGGATAACAAGAACCATGAAGAACCATCGCACCTTTTCATTCCATTACCCATCCATCACACTTTGTGAACATCTAAGATGCTTTTAACATGTGCATGAAAAATGTCATGCTCAACACAAAAATGCATTATCAAGTGACTGTCAGGCCCCAGGGCCCAGATTCTAATTGTATTCAAACGCAAAGCACTGTTAAACAGAACATGGCCTGAAGTTGCGATTGTGTTGATGTGTGCTGAAACCGAACATGCTTGCATTCAAAATATTGATGATTCACATGCTAGTGGTTAGGGGTTCTCAAGCTGTCGTACGTTTGATCAGGGTCTATTGTTTATATTTGAATTTAGGTATTTACAATCTTTAAGCTGACTTTAGTTTTTTCTGTTACTGTAAGTTTCGTTTTTTCTTTTTTTTTTTTTTTAAATATGTACTATGCATAAGGTGACATGATTCCTACATTTTTTTTATCCACACTAAAAGCAAAAAATACTGTGCACTTCAAATCAAAGCCAATCACAACTAGTCAGAACTAAGTCTCTATATTGCTGTTTTTTCCCCACAACCACAATGCACTTGCCCAGCATTGTAAAACAACAACAACAACAACAACAACATACACTTACATTTTTTTCCACGGCATACTACAGTAAGATTACAGGAAGACTGATCAATTAATACAAATTAAACAATTTGAAATCACTCAAAATTCTTACAGCCTATAAAGCCTTAATTATTCATGGTGTAGATTTACCAAGGTTCTGGAAATATTCCTCAGAGAATTTGGTCTATATTGACATGATGACATCCATGATGTGAATCTTCTGTTCCAGCACATCCCGAAGGTGCTCTATTGGATTGAGATCTGATGACTGATGACTAGGAGGCCATCTAAGTACTGTGAATTTGTCGTATTCAAGAAACTAGATTGAGATGATTTGAGCCTTGTGACATGGTGCATTATCCTGCTGAAAGAAGCCATCACAACATGGGCACACTGTGGTTATTAAAGCATGGACATGGTCAACAACAACACTTGAGTAGGCCATGGCAAAGTATTCCCCCCATACCATTACACCACCACCAACCTGCATATAAAACAGGATGTGTCCATGATTTCATGTTGGTTATGGCAAAATCTGATTCTAGTGTTGCATCAGACCAGGCAACCTTTTTTCAATCTTCTATTGTCAAATTTTGGTGAGCCTATGCAAATTTTAGGCTCAGTTTCCTGTTCTGATTGGGGTGGCACATGGTGGTCTTCTGCTGCTGTAGCCCATCGTTTCAAGTTTTGACGTGTTCTGCATTCGTACTGTAGATGCTCTTCTGAGTACCTTGGTTGAAATAAGTAGTCATTTGAATTGTCTTTCTATCAGTCTGAACCGGTCTGTGCACTCTCCTCTGACCTCAACAAGACATTTTTGCTTACAGAACTGCCACTCACTGGATATTTTCTCTTTTTAAGAACATTCTCTCTAAACCCTAGAGACGGTTTTGTCTGAAACTCCCAGTAGATCAGCAGTTCCTAAAATCCTCAGTCCATCCTTCCTGGCACCAAAAGCTATACTATGTTTAAAGCAGTGGTGGAAAGAGTACTTAAAATTTGTACTCAATTACAACTACTGTTACATTGCTGAAATAATACTCAATTAC
>JAUMHE010000016.1:3102612-3133264 GCA_032359235.1 Enteromius mattozi
ATATATATATATAATGATATATTTTTAAGTGAATATTAAGTGAACTGTGCACGAATGACCAATACTACAATCTATCTATCTAAATTGTTGGTAGTTTTTAGATTCAGAATTCAGAACCAGGACAATTTATAAAAGCTAGTTATGGACTCCCTATTTATCAGGGCCATTGAGGGGACCAAGCTTGTGGACAATTACAAATGCCCTTGCTTATGACCCATGAAGAACCGAAACTGTATCTGTCATTGTATATTTACGTGATAACTACCTTTTTTTTTGCTTGACCAAATACATGATTTGACAAAATGTAGGTCATAAATTGGGACAAACATCATACCAATAACCTTAAAAGGTTTAAAAGGTCCAAAAACTTTGTATAAACCTATACAAAACATAAAACAGATTTTTTTCCGGAATTGATTTTATCGGAATCTTATGGACCCAGGTGTGCTCTGTCTATTTATAGTTGTTATACCCTCCACAATCGGGAGTAACTGAAGGTTACCAGAGCACAAGAGAGGGGAAGGTTATGGACGTGTTAGAGGAGTGTCGATATCACAGGAGCAATTACAGCTGTATAAATGGCCCCTCCATCAGTCCAAATCAGGCATTCCATCAATCTGGGCCCATGGCAAAGCCCTCAGCCTGTCACCCCTCTTTCTGCCTGCAATCTGTACATTTCAACTTAGCCTAGAAATTGATAATCTGATTGTGGCCTAACCTAATTATGCATTGCATCTGCTGGAGGTAGAGCAGAGAGACCTGGTGATGAAGGAGTCAGCACACACTCAAAGGGGGAACAGGATGAGTATCTTAAGCACTGGCTGAAAAGAGAATCCTTACACACTATAAAAGCACTTCCCTCACGAAGATTTAGACATACGTTTCTGTGGAACTCAGCATAAATAAGGGCCTTTTAATTCAATGTCTAGACAGCGCACTTGAACAATAGCAAGTAATTCTGGGGACACAGACTGCTTATCTGCCTTCAGCCTTTTGTGTGAAGAAGTCAGTACAGAGCAGCTGCGCGTAGATGTTGATCATCTTAATGACTTCTCAGACTGGGGGAGGTCAAAAGCACCAGTTCCAAAAATACATAATAACAAAATTATATTTTTACACTATATGTAAGGTAATGGTGAAATAAATAAAATAATTAACTGAATAAATAATTAAATTAATTAACCGAAAAAAAAACTAAAAACTGAATGAATAAATAAATACATAAGTTAACTGAAAAAAAAAAAAAGAAAAAAATAATATGAATAAAATATGGAATTTACAAAATATTTTCATGATCTTTACTTGGTACCCTAATGATTTTTGGCATAAAAGAAAAATGGATAATTTTGAGCCATGTATTTTTGAATTTTGCTACAAATACAGTGGATACGGAAAGTATTCAGACCCCCTTAAATTTTTCACTTTTTGTTATATTGCAGCCATTTGCTAAAATAATTTAAGTTCCTTTTTTCCCTCATTAATGTACACACAGCACCCCGTGTTGACAGAAAAACACAGAATTGTTGACATTTTTGCAGATTTGTTAAAAAAGAAAAACTGAAATATCACATGGTAAGTATTTAGTAGAAGCACCCTTCTGATCTAATACAGCCATGAGTCTTTTTGGGAAAGGGGATTTGGGGATCCTCTGCCATTCCTCCTTGCAGATCCTCTCCAGTTCTGTCAGGTTGGATGGTAAACGTTGGTGGACAGCCATTTTCAGGTCTCTCCAGAGATGCTCAATTGGGTTTAAGTCAGGGCTCTGGCTGGGCCATTCAAGAACAGTCACGAGTTGTTGTGAAGCCACTCCTTCACACACACAATTTCTTAAGGACAGTGAAAACTGTAAAAACGGCTGTTGAAAATTCATCTTTGCTATCAGAGGAATAAAACAACTTTTAAAATATATTAAAATAGAAAAAAAACAAATTAACCTGTTATAATATTTTACAATATCAGTGTAAATTTCACTGGTAAATGAGATCACAAGCCGGGAACCAAACTCATGTCAAAAACATACCACTGTGTTACAGCTCTGATGTGTATTCAGATAATATTACAGGGGAAAAAAAAAAAAGAAAGAAAGAAAGAGAGAGAGAGAGAGAAGGAAAAACATCTGTTGACTCTGCCCATCTGCGCCAAGCATACTGAAACAGAGTACAAAGACAGAGAGAGGACTGAGATGGACAAAAGAAATCATGGAGGATGTGTTGTCACGCTCATGTCAACAAGAGCCAGTGTTCAAAGATGTTGAAATAATGAATGCAGGGCTGAGAAGCCAGCGAGAAGAAGCGGCAGCAGGTAACGCAGAGTCCCACAGAAAACAATTAGAGGCCGTCTGTTCTTCCGCAGGCCTCCAGATCCTCCTGGCTTCCTTATAATTCTGACCACTTTCCTTTTCTGCCATTTACTCCTCAGAGTATCTTGGCTGGTTAACTTTTTATACGTTGCTGGTGAGGGCTTCTTTGACTGTGGCAAGCATATAAAGAAATGTTTTGATTATGTGATCTTGCATTTAGTCTGTGAAAGAGTAACCTGAGGCATTCAAGGACAAGATGTCTCAACAAAAAACAGAAAAGAATAGCAAAACAAAACAAACTCGCACCAGAGGTTAGCGTGTATCATGGTGACAGTAAATGTAGCACAGTCGCCACCAGGCCAGACTCAAACAAATAGTCCTGAAGCAAACTTATTTTCTTACTTCATGATACATATGTCTTCAACCTTGATCTGAGTATCTTTAAAGAAAAATCACAGAATCTTCAATTAACTAATGGCTTTGAAAAGAACCGTACAACACACAAAATTATGTCTAGACAAAATTTAACAGACAATCAAAGAATACTTTTATTATGACACAAGCTGTAGGCTGATCCTTGCTGTGAGAGAGATGTTCATGTGCATTATCAGTATAATCCCCATTACCCTGAGGATACACAGATACACTAATAAGCCTTTAATCTTTAAACTCTCACGTCTCCTTTGTCTACATCTCCTCCTCTTCTAGAAAATGGGATTATTTGTGGGCTTTTTTACTTTTATATTTATTTATTTATTTACAAAAGCATAAGACAAACCTTGAGCAAATGCAAAAATGTGAGAAAAAAAACAACAACATACAAATAACATGAAAAAATGTGTGTTCATTGTTATAAATAGCATGAGAGAAACTTATCTTCGACATTAGAGGGTTTTTGTTTTTCATGTGTGAAATAATTATTTTCTAATTTCACTGTACTTTATGTTAATTGGCCATTTAGGAAACCTACTATGTTTTTCTTTCGGATGCATTTGTGGGTAATGACTGCTTCACAACTTGTTTACAACGTTACATGCTACTGTTACAGGAGGCCAGAATACATGAATGTCAGAGACAGGTTGCTTTATGCATGGAAATAGATTTGTTATTATAGCCTAGTAAACCTCTGGTTAACATAGTGAAATTTCCCACCCATTATCACAGTAACATAGGTGAATACTAAATATTTAAATCCATTAAGAGGAGAAATAATGTGCGATTTGACAAGTTTAAAAGAATGACCCAGACCTCATTGGTTATTCAGGCTCAGAGTGCCAAAGGCCTGACATGCCTGGGCCACACTTCCGCTAATGAGCTTCTCGTTTGAACACAGACGATAGATCAAAATGTTTAATGTCTTATTAGTTCCTGGCTCATGGCTTCAGGTGGAGGCAATGCTTATTGGAGC
The DNA here is from genome assembly GCA_032359235.1 of Enteromius mattozi. Taxonomy (NCBI): domain Eukaryota; kingdom Metazoa; phylum Chordata; class Actinopteri; order Cypriniformes; family Cyprinidae; genus Enteromius; species Enteromius mattozi. Next base: position 3,106,320 of record JAUMHE010000016.1, read on the forward strand.
CTCCCTCCGACACGAAATAAATGAAGGAATTATCGTTAAGCACCTCTCTTGGAAAGAAACTCACTCTCATGCGGCCCACATTTGTCCTCTAGTCAAAATGAGCTTGGCATGAAGCTGCTGATTATTCTGCTGTCTTAATATACAATCACACATTGTTTTCTTGTTATAATATAAGTGCACGTGGGTGGACAAAAGTCTTAGGCTTTTTATGCTGGAATCCCCACATCGCAGCTTAATTGGAAAATACATATTTTCTTTTCTTTTTACTGTTGAGCATTACAATCTCACTTGGCCAAACAGTATGATTCAGCCATTCTTGCCAATTTAGAAAATTTCACCTAATTTCTCATATTTGTGATATTATTCTCCCTGCTGTTTACAAAAACTTGTTTCAATCACCATGAAGTCAGATTTTTTTTTCCTCTCTCTATTTATGTGGATCACTAAATGGAAATCAAGTGGATTCGTTTTCTTTATGAGCCACTAAAGAGGAATTGGCTTGTGTAATTTCCACTTGTTCACACAAACTCATCATACATAATACGGGTGGCATCTGCTTTACTGCTGCACTGAGAAAAAATGATTGTTTGTTTCATTTGTAATCTCCTTGCCAGATGTTAACATGGCTTGCCTTTTGCTGACAGGGCATGAGTGTTGTGTATTTCACGCTGGTGCTGCATATGCCTTTGATGCTGCCTCCTTGACTGAGCTCACCAGGTGGCTGACACTTAACAATCTGCTACTGTTGATGAGCAGCACAAGACCACGTTTCCCAGCATGCACCTTGTACTTTGCCGTCCTTGCCCACGAGGGATCCGCTAACGATTTGCCAAAATGCCAAGCAATTTTTGGGTTTGACTTGAGAGGATTCATTACAGAAACAGGAAAAGTATCTGTCTGAATTCTCAGTCTTTTGGGACTACTCATGCATAGAGGGCTTTTTGTTTGCCTAAATTCAAGTGCATAATTCAGTTTGTCATCAAAGGGGTACTTGCCATTCTCAAAACACAACTATGCCACACAAGTTGCTCTTGAAGGACTTGCTTTTGTTTTTAGATATGTAATGGTCAAATGTTGCAGTTTTAGACTTTTATCAGGAATGAGAGGCATCTGCCATGAAGAGGCAGCTTTTGTGAGTAAGCCCATGTCCACACAAATATCTTTTCTGCCGAAAAACTATTGATTTTGTCAGGTTGTCATCCACACTAGAATACAAACTTTCAAAAACACACTCTGGCACAGCATACTTGAAAACTATTACATTAGCATACTGCATAACACTTTCACTCAGGACAAATGCATTAAAATGGATCAAAGGTAAAAGAGAACATGTTTATAATATTACAAAAGACTTCTATTTTAAATACATGTTGTACTTTATTTATATTCATCAAATAATTTATAGCGTAATAAACAAAAGTAAACAGTTTTTTTTTCTAAATATTAAGCAGCACAGCTGTTTTCAGTCTTGATAATAAAAAGAAATGTTTCTAGGCTCATGAAATGAAAATAGGCTCATTCTCCAGCTCCCCCAGAGTTAAAAAGTTGAGTTTTACAGCTTTTTAATCCATTCAGCCAATCATGTTGGTGTAATAATCAAGGAGCTTTGCTGCCGTACCATGACCACAGCAGGCGCAGTGATATCATGCAGCGCCTGAAAACAGCTAGACCCGCTTAATTATTACTCTGGAATGAGAGTATAGTTCCTAGTCATATCAGCCTAGAAAATCACAACTTTCAATTTTCCGTTGGGCTTAGTACACAATGAAACTACAGAAGAGTCAAGTTTTGTCAACTTCTGGTCTAATCAGATTCAGTGATTTATGCTAAGCTATGCTAAAAGTGCTATCACCAGACCCGGAGATCAGCTGAATGGATCCAAAAATTGTAAAACTGAACTTTTAAACTCTGGGGGAGTTGGAGAATGAGCCTATTTTCAAAAAAAGTGGAGTGTTCCTTTAAGTCTTAGAGTTAAGGCTGAAATACACTAGATTTTTTTAAACACTAGGCATCATACATACTGACTCTGTAAATAGTGACAAAAGAAAACGGGGCATCATGCACTACATGACCGAGGATCATACACTACCAGACTTTAAAAGTTGTTCCGATCACAAAAAAGTCATGCAGAAGAAATGGGTGCCTTGTTGCTAGGAGACACATGACAAATGAAAACAAATGTGTTATAAAATCAGCAGAAAATATCAAACATGTTTGATACCCTCCGATTAGATGGAATCAAAGTCTAAAGCTAAAAAGCCTTGACCATCATACATTACCCGATTTTATGTTGAATCGGTGAGCTTTAATCTGCAGATTGGCTTTGACTTTCCTCAAGCGTCAACTTGTTCAGACTGTAAAATCGTGGGGGAAAAAAATGTGTAGTGTATTCCAGGCTTTAGTTGCAAAAAAAACTAATGAACTCAAGATAAATTGGACTATATAAATCTATATCTAAATAGATTAAAGCTTCAGTAGCAAAACGCTGATTGTTTTTTTTTTTTTTTCTTTTTCAGTGCTTATGTATAAATCAAAACAAAAAACAAAAATACAATTGTAAAAACCTCATCTCATCAGTCAAACCTAGAAAACAAATTGTATATTTTTTCGCATGGGTACAAAAAATACAAAAACTAAAATATATCAATACTTTTCCGCACACTTGAACAAGTAAACTGATGTGACAAACATTGATCATCACAAATGCTGCAGTTTGCTCTCTGTCACCTTTTCAGGACACTACGCTGAAGCAAAATTTCATTAGCATTGGATAAACTGTGATGTGCTCTAATGCTAATCTATTCTAAAACATTACTTAACTAAATTGTTTTTCTGCTTTTATTTCACGGCACACTGACATTGTCAGGTGAACTTAATGTGAAATGGCTTTAGGGCAAATGCACAAATAAAGTACAGAAAAACTTTGTTTAGCATGCAGAGAAAGGACAAATAGGATTGAAATCCAAGGAAGCATTCATACATGGGACTTCTCGGTTTAAAATAAGAAATGAAACCCAACCGATCTCGCCATGCAATAAACAAAAAGTTCCAGTTCTCTACATGAGATAGGATAAGAAAGAACAGTGTTTGCTTGCGTTTAGTACTAAAATGAATCATTTACTTGTATAATTTATTGACAAGACCATGAATGATTCATAAGCATGACTGAACAAACAACTCTAAATTGGTCTTCAGTGGAATGGAAATCCACTCTCTGGAAAATTCGGATGTAAACAAGAAGCAAAACAAAAGACACAAGAAATGAAAATATACGATAGCCACAATAAAGTTATGTTTGTACATTAAATATGGGCAGATGCACTAAGATAATGCTGATACAATGGCATCTTTGCACAAGACGGTATCACAGCTGGGGCTAATGTCCTCCATTAATCATACTTCTTCTCAACATGCCCATCTTATTCACAACACTAGATGGTTCTATGCTTGCACCCTCCATTTACTCTCCATCCTCAAATCCATCTTTTATTTGGACTAATGCAGCATCTTAGGGCTGTCCTACCAAATTCTTCCCAGCAGCATCAGCCTCAGGTTTCCTGTTGGAGTTGTACGGCTAACTCTGCGTGGGGAGGCGCTCGCAGGCACCCCTGGCCAATTTACGAGTGTCACAGAGCGCAGAGGATATCTATTCATAAGACGCTCATAAATAAAACATGTGGGGACCGGCTGGCGTCGGTGCACGACAGGCAGGTCAGTGTGGGAATTATTCCTGCCGATTCTGAACCAACGGAATAACGTGTCATCCTGCCGCTCGCTGTCATGCACACTCATATACGTAGGGGCTGGCAACCCAGCCGCAGAGAGGTTGCCTCTGACACAGGCGGCACTGTGTCAAGCCACTTGTGTTGCCACATCACAGCTAAACACATCTTTTTGTTCCTGCTGTCAACCACCAAGGATATCTTAAGGGTCCAGGTCTTTACTGTCGAGACTTAAGGTGCAGTCAGTGTGTTTCTTGTACCACAGTCAGAAAATGCAGCCAGTGATGCGGATGATATTTGTTGATGTTCAAAAGCATGAACTGCAGGTAGAGTACAGTTTTATAGGTCATATTTCCTTTCACATCTTTAAAGAAAGTAATGGCACTACACTTCGGATGTCATATTTTGTTTTTAACCATTTGAATGTTTACTTAATAACTCCAAAAGTATATAAACAAAATATTTTTATTTATTTATTATTTTTATCTTTTTCCTTTTCAGCAAACAGCCACCGTTTTAACCTTTAGTATAAAACTCTGGGAGGTTAAAGCAAATATTGAGATATTTAAATATTGAAATATGTATTTTTCATATTTAGTTTTTATATAAGGTGTGCAAGACATGTGAAAACACAATTTAAAACCCAGATTTGTGCATTGTCAAGAAAATATGCACACCTTCAACGATTTATTTAAAAAAATAAAATAGCAATGTCTTTTTTTGTCTGATTTTTGCCAGGTGCACTACTAGATATTTCATATATTTAGGCTATTTTGTATCCTTTTTGCTGTGGCATCTGTATTGCAAAGGTTATTTAGCAATTAACCAAGTGGTTAAAACATGTACTGTATGATGCTATATTGTTTGTCCAACTGTTGTTATTATTTATAGCCATCTGGCAAGAAGTACAGTACAAATTCAATTTTGTGAAATACTGTTAGTTTTTTTTTAAATTTAAATATATATTGCCTAAAATTTAGCTTTTCTATTATAGAATAAGTGTCACATAATCATTCAGGAATCATTAGGATATGCTGATTTGGCAACCTGTTCTCATAAAAGTATTTAACTCAGCACCCTTTTTTTCTGCAACACATATTCACTAAATGGCGCTAAAACAAAGGTTTAATACATGACACCCTGATATATTCAAATATCCAGGGACTGTCACTAAAAGTTAATGGTATATTAATATTGAAGTCATAACATGATATTCTTCAACTAATTGTGCAAAAATTACACTTTAATAATTAAAACTCTGTAAATTTGTGTGAAAAGCAAAGGTTTTTGGAATTTTACTGCCTCTAAGTGTTCATTTTTTATTTTAGTAACTGCAGTGATATGTGCTTGTTGGTACATATTTGCTAAAAGTGCACGCAGGTACATTTATGCCATGAGACTAGGTAGTGATTTGGTGTTCAAGAAATATTTAATGTTATATGTTGACATATGAAGCTGTATATGTGATGACAACGTTCAAAAGTATCAGTTTTTAAATTGTGCAGGATGTTAAAAATGTTTTGAAGTCATAACATAACATTCTGCAACTAATTGTGTGAAAATTAGCCTTTATTAAACAAAAATGTACTTGTAAATCATACTTGTGTGTGAAAAGGAATAAAAGTTGGGAGTTTTACTGCCTCTAGTGTTCATTTCAAACGGAAACGGCAACAATTCATATGTACTGTATAGATACATTTTTTTTCAGCTTTGCAGAAATGGATGAAGGGGCACGTATTTCCAATAAGCCTAGGTTGATGAAAACAGTAATCTTTTTTTTTTTCAGGATTCTCCGATGAAATGTAAAAAAAAGAACAGCGTTTATTAAGCTTGTAAGGCTTTATAAGCCTGAACTTTCACTTTTGATTAATTGAATTAAAAAAATAATAAATAAATAAATAAAAAAAATGAAAAATAGTAAAAACTTTACTAACTCCAAACCTTTGAACAGTCATATACAATGTTATATACATGTTATTAAATGTTAAGGTAATAAAAAAAGTAATCAATAACCAGTTATGTTATACCTAGTGTCATGACAATGTTTGGCAGTCTAAATTTAACATATTGTTGAGTAAGGGGGCAAAAAATACAGCAAAACCACAAACCTTTAAAAGGGCAGTTGTACCCTTCCTTAACAAGCCATTTTAGTTGGAATCTGTTCAAATAACGAGAGGGGTAGAGGCCAGAGCTGTCATCTTCCTTCCACATTTTCTAAGCTAGAAAGGACTAATTGGAAGTTCCTATGTTTCTGTAGGGGCCCAGTGCATATGTTGACAGTGGCTGCAGGTGTGTGTGTTGGAGTCAAGCTCTTTGATGTAAAGTGGGAAATTCAATAGCACGGTAAAGAGAGAGAGAGAGACACTGTCACAGGAGTTCCAGAGCTGTATTGATCCTGTAAGCCTGGCCTGTAATAGTCCTGGCTTAATTAGCTCAATCCTGGAGCAAATGTGCTGCCAAAACCCTTCAGGAGACACTGCTATCACAGGGGCTCTGAACCACACATAGGGGGAAAAGACCAGGTTCATGTACATACACAAACAGTAGGGTTAGGTTGAAAATATTGAATTCTCGATTTTACCAGTTCTCATTTTGATGATTTTGATTCATAAATCCCAAGAAGCGATCTTTTAAGTCTATCCTGTTTTCAGTTGATGTGTGATCAAACTCTCTTTGTAGCTTGCCTAATATTCAGTAAATCACAATAAGCTTTGTGTTGTTACTTTCAATATGAGTCTCAGATTCCAAATTCCATCGGTTTTATTAAAGTTCAAACCATTTTTGTTTATCCTGAACCAATCACCTCTTCCTCTTTATTACTAGTTATAACATGCAATAAACATGAATGAACATCAGACGTTACTGAAAGATACAATGTGACATACTGAAATGTATTTTGTCTCATTGTAATAATTTCATCAGTGTTTCAACCACTGAAAGATGCCAATAAAACATCTTGTTAACAATATCACATAATATCACATTTAATTTTTACTATTACAACAATTTACAAATTACAAATTTACAATGATTCCACAGAGTATTTGTTGATAGATATTTAGAGAAATCTAAATTGTCCCTTACATGCAAATCAACTGATATCAAATCGAACGGAATCAAGATTATATTTTAACGAACTCCCAAACTTGTGAACTGACATTGAATCTTGACGTCTGTGTCAATACCCAGTTCTAATACAGAGTCAAACATTTTCAGACTTACTGGCATTCTAGCAGAATCTCTTGATCACAAAACGACACAAGTGCATTCTCCAATGTTGATTTTGCATTTTAAAACAGCCGTGACAAGAATACACTCAGTGTAATTGCACATCTGTCAAACCTTTTGCTGAATAATCAAGGACAGGAGTTTCAAAACAACAGATACTTCCAGTCCAACCTCACAGAGAACACATGCACTCCAAAGGTTTGTCTCAAGAGGGATGGACATGTGGTGTTTTTGGCCATATGTCCGTCTCGAAGTGGTTGTCCAACAGGTTTTCCTGCCAGTGGTGTTTCGAACTCCCTCTCCTCCATATGTTGATGCTTATGGTCATCTCTCCACACTGCAAACAGATCTGGGCACCAGTACTACACATGCAGTGTCCATCGCTACCAGTTCCTGTCCAGCAGGCAATCAAACCTTAAAAAGGTGCCAGTTTGAGTCATCCCTGATGGGCACACTTCATTAGCAGTCTCGCTGTTGTATCTGGCACTTAGTCCTAACTGAATACCAATGCATCTGCTCACTAAGTTTGTTGTTTTTGAGTTTGTCGAGAAGACTTAGCTGCTTAAAACATGTACCATATGTTTTCAGGACATGCACTTTCTGTTCTTAAAATCATGGAGCTGACAGCAATATCCCGCAATTACATGCGTGTCATAGAGGGTCCCTTCCATTTATGATGCATGGGCACTTGCAACAAAGCCAAGTAAACAGGAATGTAACAGGAACATGTTCAAAAAGTACTGGTTCTAAATATTTAATTTTAACTCTCGAAACAGTGGTGTACTCTGCAGAACTCAATTTTATTATTTGCCTGGTTTTCTGAATAATTCACTTTTTCCAGTCAGACGATGAAATCCCATGGCTGTTTTCAAAACAAAGGTGCATCTCTGCTCTCCTAAAGCTATAAATAAATAACAGCAAAAAAACATGCTGTAACAAGGTACTCCCATTTTCATATGCAGTACTCTATAGTATGTCACCTGACCTAGATCAGGAATGATGTCCATATAGACGAAGATGGAAATGTGATGTCTATTAAAAAAAAAAAAAAAAAAGAGAGGTCTCTTATGAACGAATTTAGCTTACGAAAGCCAAAGTAGCAAAGCAAATGCAGGATAATGGTCTACAAACTGTATACTGTAAGCAATAGCACAGGTAGGCCTGTCGCTGCTATCACTAAAACTTCACATGGTAAACTAATATATATATCTTTATTTAAAAAGCAGATTTTAAAAATTAATATTACCACTTTAAGTATAATGTATTCACTATATTTCCTGTCAGGTGTGCAGTATAAAATGTGTGAAATCCAGGTCAATCACAAACCAGATTAACATTTTTATCAGCACTTTTTTGGGTAAATCCTTTAGGATTTAACTAAAGGAGTTAATCCTAAATATCCTAGGCAAATCCTTTCAGGTAAATCCTGGGTTCTTTACCAGTTTCAGTAACAGTTCCGTATACATACAACCTTTTGACAAATGATCGGTGGTATATACTGTATCTTCACAAGGACAGTTGACATGACATGTTTTTACGGTTTCCACAAAAGAAAGATATTAAAGTATGTAAACATAAAGACATGCAATTTCACTCGTACGAATTCCTAAGATTTTTGCTAAATTGTACGTATTTTACGAGTCGACAATTCATATGAATTTGACCTGCACGTAACCTACCCTTCACTGGGGTTTAGACAAATCATACAAAACCGTACAAGTGAGGTTATACTAATTTATATGAATTGGCACACATTTTCCACCTTGTACAAATACATACAAATTGGTCGTGAGACTGGAGAAACAGGTGAAGGAGATTTACCACTAATCAAAGAACCGGCTTTACTGACAAGATGCGCATGAATATATATTATTCAGTATATAGTCCAGCCCTATCAGTAAGCTTTGTATTGCTACAATATCTAGTGCATGTAAATGAACAATGCCTATGCTGTCTCCATGTTACCTGCACTCAGATCTCTTTTTATTTGTCAGCAAAAGTCCTGAAGCTGTCAGACAATGCAAAACAAGCTGATCTGGGTGCAGGCAACATGATGAAAGAGTATACACTGTTGATGTACATATATTGCTCCTTTGTAACAATACAAAGATTGATGAAAATTAGCAAACTCGTCCTTTGAAATTGTCCCTAAATAAAATATAAGCAAGCTGCTTTTCAGACAGTTTTTTTTTTTTTCGGCAAACATACTGAATCTGACTTAGGACCTAAGCCAAAAACTCCAGGACAAATCTTGGATGCGTCTCAATCAGCTCCCTAGTTCAGTAGTCAGGGCACTGCCTAGGGAGTTTGCAGTTTTTAGAGCCGAGTGCACTGAAACGCTCACTCCTTAAAATATTTCACAATGCACTATAAAACCAGTGAGCATCTTTGCTTGCTATGTTCACTAACTGGAAATATTGTCATCTTTTCTTTTCTCTCAAGCCACCCGAAATAAAGGATGAACATATTTCATGACAGGACTACACTGTATGTTTTGACAGTTACAACAGATACATAATAATATGTTTTTGTCTTTCATAGTTCAATTTTTTTTTTTCTGTTTTTAAACCAAACTTGATTATGCTCATGATAATTACCCACATGACAACAAAAGCTCTGAGCTCTGGATGAGGATGTCAGCTGCAATGTGGTGTACCATGTACTGTACATATTTTTCTAGCTATACTGCAATTAAATGCCTTTTATATTGAACATTTATACAGTTGTAGAGGATTAATAAAGATACATATTTTCAAATCCCTCTCCTGACCCAACTAGAGTTTTCTACTTTTTCTGTCAATCTGATGAAAATTTTGACAGTGCCAATTATGGCACATCATGACATAATTACCTACTTCTGCTCCTCTCTAAGTAAGAACAACGCCCCACTTCAACCCAGAGTCTATGTCTGTCTCCAGATCTCAATGACCCATCACTTTTCAATGGAGATACTTAAAGGTGGTTAGAGCTACCACAAAAATAGTCAGCTGGACACATATTTGTTTTTGTCTCTCTGGCAGCTGTGAATCAGCCAAATTCACTTTACAGGAACCCTCTTATGGCACTAATCAAAAGTTTGAGGTCAGTACTATTTTTTTTTAGACAGTTATTTAGCAAGGACACATTAACTAAACATAATTTTACAAAATATTTCTGTCACTTTTATTTTTATTATTTAAAAGAGCTAACTGAACATTAAAGAATCCAGAAAATAATTAGTCTTCACAAGAATTTTAGGCATCGCAACTTCAACAGTGCTAATTGGTGCTCAGTAAATCTCTTATTATTATCATTTTAGAAAAATTTCTGAAGAATCATGTGGCAATAAAGACTGGAAAATCGTTAGATGCACCCTTAGTGAGCATTAGATTTACCATCCATAAACTTTTGATCTGTATTTGTCTATATGTGTGTGTGTGTGTGTGTGTGTGTGTGTATAATATTATATATATATATATATATATATATATATATATATTTTTTGTGTAAGGCACATAAGATCATTAAAGAAAGTTCATTAGAGAAACTCTTGATTTAATCTCTTTCCTACTGACCCCCAGCAGCTCCTTTACAGACCCCCTGGAGTGTTAGTTAAAAACCCTGACAATTGGGTATTGCTTCACAAAAGTAAATTATTGGAGAGAAATGCTTTTGCTTGTTGATAAATTATTTAGGTATGGTAGAGAACAGCTCAGAAAATAGGCTTTATAATAATGAATAAAACAAAAGTCCTCCATCGGCAAAATAAACCATTTTTGTATTATCATTATTAATTTTCCTTATTAAATTCCATTCCTCTTCTCCCTCGGTTTTACAACTGTCAATTTCTGTGAAGTTCTTTCGCAGACATGCCTTACCCAGCACTCTGAGAGGCGCCAGATTAGCAAAAGCACTCCTAAAGCACAGTCAGGCACAAATTTTCCAACCATATCACCTACATGAGCTACAGAAAGCGACAACATAGCTGTCCATAGCTGTGGGAAATTACAAAGTGACTGACAAAAGCCCAAATTGGGTTTGAGATGTCCACTTGTCCTGTAGAGAGCTCTCTCAGCAACAAAGGATGGAATGCTTCACAGATACCTAAAAAAAATGCTAAATAAGTAGAATGCTTTTGGTTCGTTATTCCTCATTAATGAATCGTGAAGGTTTTACAGAAATCAGCACTTTAAACGAAGCTACACAGCTGCCAGGACTGTCAAAAAGCATTAGCAAATGGTTGACTGCCCTTTTTGGCATCATCATCATTATATGTATTATTAATGTAATATATTGCTACAGTGTATCTCAGAGTTGCCCTTAATTGCGCTGCCCTACACAGCACAACCTTCCCTCGTTCTATTCTAAAGCCACTTCTAACACTAGTTTGTATACCATGTCCTTCACTAACCTATGCTAAAAATGGCTCCTAACATTAGTTTACCCTTCACTATTCTGTTTAAAAGAATTTGCTGGGTTACCCCTGGCTGTCCTAGTCCTGTAGTGCCCTTCTCCACCAGGTTACTCCTGGTTGTCCCTGGTCTAAAAGTGCCTCTGTGCTCAAGGCCACCTCTCCTCTGTCCTTGAGGGCCCCAGAGGGCACGGACTGCATCTCTGGTGCTTGACACTGAGCCAGTTTGTGTCAAAATGGACAGGACCCTTGAGCAATGAGATGTCAAGGCAACCAGTGTCCCGCCCCCGCTGACGTGAGTGACTGATTACCTGTCTCTGGAGCGATAGTCTCTGCATCTGTTTTCATTGCTCTGACATTCTCAGTACTTCAGCGCAGAGTAGTTCAAATGAGGAGAATTAGACTACCTCTGCAAAAACATCTCGTTTAGTAAATGCCAAGTTCAAATTTAAAGGGTCAGGACAATTAATTGTCTGAGGCATTTTGCTACTACCATTTTGCTAAACTGCAAAAAGTGGTCCTGTAGTCTAGCAACACCAAGGTCATAGGTTCAATTCCCAGGGATTATGACGTGATTTTTTTTTTTGTCCTGACTATTAATTTGTTCCAAAAAAAGGTTAGAAACACAAATTATGCTCACGTTTATACACAAAGTACAATGATTACATACTTTATTTCTGAATATATATATATATGTGTATATGTGTATATATACAGAATATACCTGCAGAAATACATAATTTAAATATATAATAAAACCTCACAAATTATATTTAAAATATATACAGTATACACAAACCTCAGAAACGATGATTAAGATGCTAAAACTCACATCTATAAAATATAAAATTCACTTCATAACAATTAAAACTTGTAAATATCATAAAAGTGGATTGTTTTTGCTTCTAAAAATATATTTTTTTTCTCAACAGTCAATGATGCATTAACAAATTCCCAATGCATAAAATCATCTGTCAAATGCATATTCTGTATGTAAGATCAGAGAGAAAAACATACTCAAAGAACAAGAGCAATGCCTAATAATAATAGAATTAAGAAATATGTGACACTGATCAAAATTTGATCAAAAGAATATCAACAACAAATAAATGGCTGCAGATCTTAGATTCACGCTAACATGCTTTTCTCTGGCCCAGTTTTAATGGACTGTTTACGGCCTGCTCCAGATGTGTGCACTGAATTTTTGGCCCTGCCATGGTGCATTAAAGCGCCGATGTAACCTGATTGGAACCTCACGGGCACATTTAAAATCGGGAATGCAATTATGATGCCTCGACATCCAGGAGTAAATGGAAATTGTTGGCTGAGGTTTGCCTGTCAGTGAAAAGCATTGTGGGAATTAACTGGCATTGTGGCGTGCTAAACATGTAGAAGGTGGTGACTGCCAGGTTCATATTAGAGACCCACTGATAGATTTGTTGTCATGGCGATGAAGACAACAGCAAAACAGTGGGAAAAAAATTGTCAAAAATAATAGAATGATGTCTGAAGTGCGGAGAAGGTTGGTTGATTGCGGGAGGAGGTTAACGGGATCCTTCCATGAATATTCACGGCTGACACCCCCGGGGATGAGAGACCCAATTAACAAATCCCATTAATTACGAGACTATCACAACTGATTAGGAGATGGCCGTCTGCTCCTGGCACAATGCGGCCCATATTTTCTGCTTCACGGAGGCACGACGAACTCAACTGCCAATCAGAGTTAGGAAGTGCAGAGGGAGCGAGGGATCTGGGTGTTGGCTGGATACAACACAGACACCATATGAACACACAAGGCCATAAACCAACTTTCAAGCTGAATTTAGGTTCAGACAAGGATCTGAAAGGGTCCTAAAAACAACATTATCAGCTCACTTGTGAAGAAGAGTGAACATATTAATGAGCCAATTAATGCCTTCACACATCTCCTTGTTTTGTGTGAAATAGCATCAAATGTGGTTGAGGAAAGCATCACTTTATAAGCTCTCTCCCACCGGCAATGTGTACACGTGCCAACTGTGTGATGATGACAAAACAATAAACATCCCTCAAGTAGGACAGATTACATACATGCAAGATGGCAATAAATGATGATTTATATTGTGACACTTTCAATGAGTTTCATAATTATTAACTGATTGAGACACAAGCTTCCAGTTCTATAATTGGTGAAACGTTCTAAAAGGCATGCACATGTACTATTATTTCATACATTGGATGGGTTGGCCCACAAATTCATAAGAGGCACTTAAAGAGTGACTGCAGTAGATTCATAAATGGTGACTATTTCTAGTTCCACAGTAATTCAAATCATAAATTTTGACTATAAATGTATAGTTAAAAGTTAAAAGATGCTGAAAAATCTGTTATATCAGCTTGTTCCAAAACTATATTACTTTTTTCTCTGGAACACAAAAGGAGAATGCTTAAACTGATTTTGTCTGTACAATAAAAGTCAGTGAGGCCCTAAAAATAACAGAAAAAAAGCGAACTGAGCGGATGGCCTTTTTGCCTCTCACCCAGGTAATAAAACACGTTTTCTGGGTACGCGAGTCAAACTCTACCAAAGGGATGTCAAAATTAGCCGTTCATAATTTTAAGTCATATGTCTCGCTGAGAGATCTACGCTTAGGCAATCCTTTCCAATTCAAACCCCCTTCATTATAATGCGCTCCACACCTACCAGCATTTCCAGTTGCCCTGGGTGAGAGTGCCTGCCAAATGAATGGAGCATAATGTAATGTATTGTTTGATTTGCTGATTTGCACATTTGCATGTTCAACAGAAGTGGAGTACAATGTGAACAGTGGAAGCTGGCAGGCGGGCGGCCGAGGCCAGCTCAGTCAGCCCTCTGTGCTAATCAAGCTAGTGAACAACTCCTTGTTTTCAGCATTTAAAGAGCTAATGCCAGGGATGGTAATACATTTTTAATTGCAAGTGTGATTACCCTTCTAAGCAACCTCAGCCAGTTGATTAAATGCATTTGGGTCAATATTAGAGGCCAGTCATTTCCAGTGTTAGGGCCTCAGGAGAAAGTCCTAGAGGTAATTGCTGAAGCACAATTAGAAATCTTTCATATTGTAATAATGGAGAATCACGTCCTTTAGGAAACTGGGCAAAACATGATTAATGATAGAGAACACTTCTCAGCATATTAGCAAATGGCTCTATTTAATTGAAAATGCTAATTGTGCATGAACCGTATGGCAATACATATGTCTTTCAAACTGCATTTTTTACAGTGCCAATACAGAGTAATAATCATTTCGTTTCCTTATTGTAAAGAAGGGCACAGTCCTTGTCGGGATGGTACGTTGTCATGCTATGCTGAGTATTCAAGTCTTTTATGTGGAAAACATGAATATTGTTTGAGATTTATTCGCATCTGCCCCCCATCCCCCATCACTATTTGGCAAGGATTAATGCACACTTGATCTTTAATTTCAAGTATGCATTAACCACCGCAGATGAAGCTACTACTGGCAGGTTGTAGTTGGATTTCCAGATAATGAACAGGCAAATTTCCAGTGCACAGAAGACAATGAGTGTTACAAGTGGCTGGAGAGAGTGGGTGTCAGATTTTGGAGCCCAGTCAGGGTCTAGCTTGTTTACAGCGCTGTCATTTAATGTTAGAGTTTGATGGTGAGAACCAACACTACTTACTGCGTTTAGCTTTAATAAAACTGGTGTAATGCTTCACTGTCATTTAATCATTCAACAACATCCATCATCTATCTATTGAAAATTTTAATTTTTGTATGAACTTTTCTTTTAATTCTACTTCCTTACATTATTTATCCTGTTTTCTATTTAGTCAAGGTCAAACTCTCCATGTATCATATCAACATGTTTTCACGTTTATAAGACTTTTATAAGACATATCCATTTCTGACAGGTGAGGTGTAAAATAAAATGGACAGCTTCAATCTAAAATTTCCTGGCAATGGGCCACTCATAAATGCTAATTTTTAAATGTCTCATGTTTTTAAGATTAACGCCTCCACTCTCTAACAAGGGATGAAATATGATGTTGTAATTCAGGCATAAAAGACCAGAAAATGGCCAGAAAATGATGGCAAAGACAGCAGCATATTTGTTAAACATAATACTTCTAGAAGCAGCAGACCGCATAAAGCCTAAAACACAAATTCTTAATCCTGTTCAGTCATAT
This sequence comes from Enteromius mattozi, assembly GCA_032359235.1. NCBI lineage: Eukaryota > Metazoa > Chordata > Actinopteri > Cypriniformes > Cyprinidae > Enteromius > Enteromius mattozi. The sequence continues at coordinate 3,121,834 of JAUMHE010000016.1, forward strand.
CTAATTACTTTAACTTTTAGTGATATGACGGTTATTTGCAGCTGAGCAAAGTGTACCTGGCAATTACTGTCAGGGAAAGAGACAGAGGATTTTGTAAATGATATTTCTGACTCTGTGCAGATCTTGGAAAATGACAGTCTTAATGCCAGATTGGCCTTAATTGGGGAGCACAGTCATTTTATTTTATACCTCACCTGTCAGAAATGGATGCGTCTTATAAAAATCGTATAAACGTGAAAACATGTTGATGTGATACACGGAGAGTTGGACCCTGACTAAATAGAAAATAGGAAAAATATGTAAGGAAGTAGAATTAAAAGAAAAGTTCATACAAAAATGGAAATTTTCAATAGATATATAGATAGATGATGGATGTTGTTGAATGATTAAATGACAGTGAAGCATTACACCAGTTTTATTAAAGCTAAACGCAGTAAGTAGTGTTGGTTCTCACCTTCAAAGTCCAACCTTAAATGACAGTGCTGTAAACAAGCTAGCCCCTGACTGGGCTCCAAAATCTGACACCCGCTTTCTCCAGCCACGTGTAACGCTCTGCACCATGTGTTGCCGAAGAGAATAATTGGCCAAAGATTCATGCAAATATCACCGTGCCACAGAATTAAAGGTGGGATCTGTTCGTTCATGCAGATGACAACTTGAGCCCTCATTTTCTCCCTCTCAGAATAATCAGGCACCCAAGGAGCACATGGAGGCACAGGAACATAAAAGCCCCCTCTTTATGTCAGAGGAATTAAGTGGCCTCCTGTTCAACCCTATGCAGGAGATGGAGGAAAATCCTGAGCAAGGAGGAAAACAACAACACTAAGCCAGAGCAAAAACCTCATTGCCAAATGCAGCCAGAAGAGCATTTCAGCATTTGGCATTTAACCTTAGACAATTATTATTCTTCATATCAATGTCTAAATGACTAAATTCCTGACAGATCTTTAAAAGGAAGATAAAGCCGGGCTTGGGGATAGAAAATAAGGTTAGCGACTATCACATAATACATGTTAGCCCTGATAGACACCAGCTTTTGACATCAGATTCTAATTTTATGCAAAGATTATTCCCGCTTTTCCAACAGATGACATTGCGGATTGTCCTTTAACATCTGTCTTTGTTCATTTTCTCTAATTACGTTGTGATGCCAATTAAAAGCACACAATTACAGAATGGCAAACACTTTGCAGGCAAGCAATAGACAAACGCTTAGACACGGCATACAAATGTGCAGTAATGTTTACATTATCCATGTTTGTTTTTGTGGGACTCCAGTGACTTACACCCTCAGTGGTAAAGCTAGGGTAGGCAGTTTCTGCACTACAGGTGTGATGTTGAGGAACTACAAAAAAAAAAAAAATGAAGCATGTGTCATGCCTACCCCAATCAAAACCTCACAAGCACAGCTCCCTCACATGCAGGTCTATAAAAGTGAAGGCATGTCTCAACATGTAAAAGTATATTTCGTTCAATAAAAGGTCCAATGTATTAGGAATACCTTCAGCTTTGCCCTGAGAAGAAGAAACTCTGCAAGTTTGTTGTATCGACTAAAACCCAGTAAAAAGTCAGTGTTTATGCTTGTTTTACTCTCTTGTCTGTCTCTGTGTATTTTGGCAAGCTTTCGAATTTTGGTTTGGACTTATGTAACGGAATCAGAATTTGTGTATATAGAGAGACCACTTCATTTATTAACTGTATCAGAATTTGAAGAGATGTACCAGTATAAAAAAAAATGCTTCTGGGAAAAATGCCTACCCTTGTTTTAATGAATACATTAGGGTAGTCCATATTGCTGCCACCTCCCCACAAATAGAAAGGTAGATATACCCCATTCCAGTCCCTTGGGTGGCCCTCATTAGGGGGGGACAAACCTTTGAGAGGGGCTCTTTCTCCTTCATCCAAAGCAAGGACAAAGTAATGTCAGGCCGGTGAGTTATAGCTGCCCATTCTTTAGTTCTACAGCTTTGATGGGGAAACAGCAGCTCTTTACACAGACAGGCAGCATGTAGGTGGTGCATGTGTCAACTCATTACAGAACTACCGCGCAGAAAATAAAGAGCTCAAATGCTGTTAATGAGGAGCGAAAAAAGCTTGATTTGTATTGTCTTGCCTGATAAAAGCACTAAAAGGCTTTTACATCCATGCCAACTAATCATAACGACCGGATGATGACTCAAGTGAGATTCAAAAAGGAGAAAAGGTCATCATTTTATTTTTGTCCCTATCATTTTCTTTTATACCAGTTGGACTAATTAAAACACAAAGCAAGAGATTGCATGACCTGTCGATGGATTTCAGTTTGTGATGGCAGCACTGCTGTTACCAGCATGCCATAGTGCTCAGCGCTCGCCGCCCAGCTCCGGTAGAAGAGAGCAGAGCGGATGGAACTGCGGGAAACTGCCGTTAATAGGAGCGTGGCTCTAAATAATTCATCATGTTTCAGAGGAACAACGCAGACTCTGTGAGGAGGGTTGCTGCACACTCATGTGGGCGCAGCGCTCTGAGAGCAGGTGAAAATAAAACTACACTTTCTACATGCACCAGTGTTGTTGGGTGCAACCCAAGAGAGACGCCGCACAATAATGGAGCATGTGCTGAACTTTAGATGGACCCTCTGATGCTGCTCACCATGGCGCTGAACCCACAATCTACATGTAGTCTGCTGCTTTAGCTGTGCCACCTGCAAAGGCAACATGAAGAGTCATGTCGATCTGGGTGTTTGTTGACTTCTGCGCAGGAAAGCCATGTTATATCAAATCCTTTGCTGAACTGCTAAACAGAGCGTGGCGGTGTGGAATGCAATGCTGTGTGTCCTAAAAACATCAAGAAGTAACTGGTCACAGTTTCTGGATTCATGGTAATAAAAAGAAGTTTTAAAAGACAGTTGTGTTACTGTGCTTAAAATCAATGCCAATTGTAATTTTCAGAACACTTCACTTCTATAATTTGACATAACTCCATGTGAAGCAAAGTATTCACCAAGAAAATTAGGCAAAGGGATTATTCTATCTATATGGTACTGACTGGAGCAAAATGGCTATTGATTTTAACATTATTGTTGGGGAATAACTAAATAAACGGTGAAGTGACTACATCACTTTTTAGTGTACAGTATAAGCAAATAAAACATTTAAAAAACATTTGAGAAGTAGCTGGTCAATTTTAGCATTCTCGGTAATGAATAGATGATATAGAAGGCAGTCAGTAACCTACTGTGTTACTGTGCTTAAAATCAATGTGTACTGTCGTTTTCAACCCATTTTACGTCTATAAATTGACACATTATAAGTAAAGCAGAATTATGAACAAGAAAAAAGAAAACATAAGGCAAGACATTATTTTATCATAACTGGCTATTTATTTTCAAATTCATGTAAACATATCAACACTTACCTAAAGTTTTTTTTTTATTATTATTGTTTTCTATTAATATTGCTAATTGATAGTGCTTATAAATGGCTGTTAAGACTTTATTTTAGAGTATTCTTGAGTAGAGACCTGGAAAAAGTACCTGTTTGAAACAAGTGGATGTCTGCCTATTATATAAAGAATTTGAAATGTATATAAATCAAAAACATAAAATGCCTTATTCAATAATCTATTCAAATACATTGCTAAGACAGGGACTCAAACTAGCTGCTTTTATTTTGTTAATTTACTAGATCCATCCTGATTATTAACAAACCAATTTATTAGAATAAACCAAATTTCCCATTAGAGAAAAAAACTGTTTATGATAAACTATTCACTTGAAAGAATCAGGCTTTAGATAATTTAACAATTTTTTACTGATGGTATGACATAAATAGTTGACAGTGTGGATGTTTACTTCCACCCACTCAGGAATGAGTTACATGTGACATTAAAAACAGTTATTGTGCTCTATGGCACTAAACATTGGAAAAGTTACTGGAAGACCTTGTTTTGAAAGCAGCTGTGTGATTTCAAAACTTTAAAAACCACTTATGTGGTTGTAATGTCACAATCATAGTTGTTTGTGTGTTGGATGTTGCAGCATGCTGAATTATGAACACAAAAAATGTATTTCCTTTTTATTGCTTAATCTTATTTTGCTGAAGCTTTTTACTCACAGATTACAACATTATGTTGTTTCTACAATAGATTAAACAATCTGTAGAAGTCAGACAAAACACAATGCAAATAAATTATCTGTACAACTCAGTCCAGCATGTAGCATATACGGTTTGTGACTCTACACACAAGCTCATATTTTGCAGTTTTCTTTTCTTTTCTTTTGGTGGGTTTGATTGGGTGAAACACTCATCAGTCTGGTGTAGCAGTGCCTTACCACTCTTTTCCTAAGAGAAGTGTGTTTTTCCCAGATCACTGTTTTAGAAACCATGTACAGGAGAAGTGATGAGCTCAACCTTCTCTTAATTGGGCCAGATGTCTGCAAACTGTGCTGTCACAATACATTTTGACCCCTGACATTTGCCAACTCGACACCTCTGCACTTATTGCTCATCAGAGCAAAGAACCATACAACTCATCTGTCCACCTCCAGATCGCAGAATGCTCAGGTCAGCAACAAAATACAGAGTGAATATCAAGAAGCAGACTGGTTCTGACAACGTTGTCAGCCAGCTGAAGAGCAAACGAACATGGCAAGGCATTTATCCACATTAACACTTTAAAAATGACTAACTGACTTGCAAACATTTTGCACAACCTTCTAAAGTATCAATACTAGAGCTGTTAAACATTTAATATTTTTAACTAAATTATTTATATGATATGCTTATCAATCAATCAAATTAATCACATCAACAAATGCGAAAAAAAAAAAAAAATTAAATAAAGGCATTACTGCAGAACACAAAAGCATCACTCTTAAAAATAAAAGTTCTTTATTGGCATCAAAAGGTTTAGTGAAGACTTAATCCATAAACTTTTTCATGGTAGAATAGGTTAGATTATTAAAATGTTACTGCGTAAAAAAAGGTACTGTTTACTAGAAGGTACCCAAAATAATTCTTATTGGAAGAAAACAAAAAAAAAAAAAAATCAAAAGGCTTTTTTCTATTTTAATATTATCTTTTAATACTTAAACATAAGCCTGTTACTGGTCTACTCTCTACTATCAAGTTTGCCAAAGCAGACAGCTTTCTGTTTCGTGCCCTCCAACTGATTTTGAATGCATGAACATGTCTTGTGCAAACAGCTTTTTACTTACTGCTGTTGGTAAGTGTGTTTTGGCCAAGCAAGTTGCCTGCAGTCAGATAACTATGGACTTGCAAAAACATTAAGGTGCTACTTCACACTTGAATTGTTACAAACAGAAAGAAATTTCCTTGTTACTAAAAGGCCCCCATTAAAAAGTCAAAAACACCATTATAGTTCGACCTCAGACTTCAACAAAAGTTGTGCAACAATCAGCCAAACAAATGCAATAGATACAGCCTACAACTCCACAAGTCAGTTTCATTGTTGAACCAAAATTGAATCAATGCCCCTAAATGTCCAAAGCATTCTTCTAGGTTAATATAAACATGTGTACTTACACAAGCAGTGAATTGATTCCTGTTCTGAGTGATATATAATCCAATTGTGTACAAAGGTAACCCAAATAGGAAAATATTCAAAGGTTTCACATAGACTCCCTGCATGGGTGTTGGAAATATGCTCCTTTTGTATAATTTTATACTTTTTTTGTATTGATTTGTTTGTGTGCTTAAAATGGCCACATAACAGATAGTCTCCTGATCACATGACAGGAAGTCACCTGGATACATGAGAGAAAATCTCACAGGTGGCATAAAAGATTAACTGAACCTAATCCACCACAAAAATATGATCTCTTGTATATATACACACACACAAACTATACACTTTATGTGCTAAATAAATAAAAAGATTTCAAACTTGACTATTACCTGTGTTAGCTATTTTAGTAGATATGGTACAAACCTACAATTTACATTGTACTGTCTTATCAAGTCAGTGCATAATAAATGCTCTGACAAAAGTTTCACTGACATGGCAATAAAGATGAAACACAAATGCAGCCTGGTTAGTGAGATAGAGAGACAGAGCTGAAGCAAAGCTGGTTAAGATTAACAGCTGTTGCCTCCCAAACTGCGTATTAGAGTAAAGAGCAGAGACAAATAGCAGTGCAGCACAGCGAACAGTGGAGAGCTGCTTCATTACTCAGTCAGCCTGACTTAGCCTGGGATAGTAACTATAAATAAATGTTTTTAATTTGCTTTTCTCTCATTGTTCTGGGGCCTGTTCTGCTTAGCTGGCATTTAAGAGGAGCCATGTGCTTTGAATGCAGAGCGGCCAGTGATGAATGGGGATAGTCTTAATGTAGCTGAGTCTCCTTCTGCAGCTTTCACTCACAGCCTCGCAAATGAGCACGTACACCCAGACACACACCCCCAACCAACACATACACTCTGAGACTCGCTGCTATATATGGCCCAAAAACTGGTTATACAACTAAACATCTAAACATTCATTGCCGTCAATACATGCTGTTTTTAAATGCATCATGCATGGACATTGATAATGCCAAATTCACCATTATATATATATATATATATATATATATACACATATACATATGTCACCTGTCTTCTATTTGCAGTTCAATAATGCATCTTTTTTCTGTTTCCCTTGTTTAGCCGAGCAGAGGTATCATAATGAATCATATTTCAAGAGTTTCAGATGTCAAAGCTTTAAATGCAATTACCCATTGCTCTACTAGAGGAAAGCATTATAATGTATTAAATTACTTGGAAGGTTCACTTGACCACATGATTGTATAAAGCCATAAATATTTAACAGATGGAAATAGTATGTTGCACTGCTAATTTTATTCTTAAGTGACAAAGAGAAATTTGTAAGGGCAAGAGTAACATTATTAAAAGATGGTTGATGAATGTTTCTTATGTCAGTGTTGATTAGGGTGGCATAGTGTCTGAAGCTTAGACTGGAAATGAATGAAGCTAAGGTTGCTGGTTTGAATCTTGTAAGAAAGTAAGTCATGAGCTATCACCACTGAGCTTTTGAGCAAGGCACTTAACCCCAGGTTGCTTCAGGGGGATTGTCCTAATAAGTGTGCAGAAACTCACTTTGGATGAAGGTGTGTGCTAAATGAGTACTTACCAGGGAGGAAACCAAATATTCAAGATTGGAGGGAGTGAAATTTAAAAGTCTAAGATGGAATGCTATCTAATGATCTATCTATCTACTTTGCCTTCAAATGAAATTGGAAAAAAAAATAGAGTATACATTTTTTTGTTTCTTTGATAGTTAGCTAGTATTTGTGCAAAAATATTCTCAAACCAACATGCAACCTGCCTACACTGCATCAACCCCCCAAAAATCATGGAAAAGACGTAAACATCTATATTTATCAGCTATAACAGGAATGAATAGACTCAAAAAACAATCTCTATACTATTGAGAAACAGGTAATTCATTCCATTTTCTGATAGAGCAAAATTCAGTGTTGGGAAAGGCTATGACACTCTCATCTAACCCCAGCGAGTCTGAATCGAATGTTTCTTTAGCTGGGGTAGAGTAATAAATATGGTAATTCTAAATGGGAAATTTGGGCTCCGCCACTTTCCCAGGGCCTTTTCTCTGATATTCAATCTGCTTACCAAACACCATAGTATCAACCGCTCATTCACCTTTCTGATTTAACACCAAGATGGAGTTTTTCTTTACTCATTCACACACATGCATGCATATTTACTTAGTAAATGAGTATGTCTTTTGAGTATGTAATTTTTTAATGTTTAATATAAATCTAATTACAATTACTGTAAACTAACCCTAACATGTCTCTGTTTTTCTTTCTACATATATACATATACATATATACACACACACAGTTTTTCCCCCACAGAAACATGTCGTTAAAAATGGTAAACGGCTAATTGTCAACCTTATTTGCATTATTCTGCTTATAGCAGTTCAAAGTTGTGATAATTCTCCTTTCATACTGAAGATCTGTAATTATCTGGTTCGATGACTACTGTTTTGCCAACTTTTGATTCTAATGTGCATTCAACATCACACTTGTTAGAGGATTGCTAATTAAAGCAAAAAATCCACTAATAAATGGCATTTCATCTTCTTGTTAATTCTACATGTCACATCAGCTTGTGCAGATGTTCCCCTTACTGAGTATTAAATGCAATTATATTTAAACTCTGTCAGACTACGAAACTGTAAAAAACATCAGGTAAGATTTAATGACCTCACAGAGACCAAAAATGAACACATGCGTGCTTTTACTAACTTTTCAGTCCTCATTTAATCTAAAAAGAGGATGCCTTTTATCATAACTCATCTAAGTCAGTAAGCAGGTAGTTTTTATTCAGTGTAGACCAGAGGGAGAGGATTCCAGGAGTTTTCTGTAGAACTCTCTTCTTTCTATCTTTTTTTTTTTTTTTTTTTGCTGTGACTCAGTTGGGTGGCAGAGTCCGTGTGCTTTTCCCAGAGATCCATATGGAAGGAAAAACAGTGAAAATGGTGGCCAACAAAATCTGCCCTCCAGCTGGCTCATGTTTTCTACCACTCAATTTGAGGAACAAAGCTGCAGATTTTGATCCAACCATCCTGAATTAAGAGTTTGAAATTTACCCCAATAGAAAACGGCACTTATTGTACTAGACTTTACTGCATAAAATTATCATATACCTAAACAGTTGAAAGATTGTCTGAAAGGCCTTTGCGACTTCAAGACAGATTTTGAAGCTTGCAATGTTGCCTATGGGCACAGAAATTTTCATAGCGTGAGAAATGACTTATTAAAATGTGACACTAGGCCCAGTTTGCTCGCTTGTGCGCACCATGGGCAAAGGTAAGGTGTAGTGGGCTGCTGTTCTGTGATAAGTTTCCATCATGCCATTCACAGGGGGCCATGGCTGGATGCCTGCAGTGTTTTAAAAGAGTGCCAGTCTCCCTTCTTAGCTCTTTGTAATGTATTTACATAAAATCCTTGCATAACTGAATGGATAATGTATCATTACATACATTTAAGCAAAGTTCTCTTATAGAACTCAACCACTTTATGTACTTTTAGCAACCTGGTTTCATAAAAATATGTACCTCTGCGCAAGTCTTGTGCAACATAATTTTTACATGTCTTAGTTAATGCAACCGTGCCTTTTTTTAGCTTTTACAATGTAACGTACATTCAGTTTTGTCCATAGTTAGATGGGATTCGAACTGGTGCTCCTCGTCTCTCAAGTAAGTCGCCATACTCCGCTAGCTACTGTACTGAACAAACCTACCTTTTATGAAAACGCATAGATGTGAAGCTGGGTATATGTGATGTTAACAGTCAAAAGCATCAGTTTTCAAATATCCCAGCATATTCATTTAGTTTTAAAGTTATAACATGATATTTTTTTAAGTAATTGTGTGAAAATTATGCTTTATTTATCAAAACTCTGTACATTTTTGTGAAAAGGAATAAAATGAGTCAGAGTAATAGTAATTGTAATAGATTTGCCAGACCACAAACAGTGACTGCCAGGACTGTTGCATCAAAAGGGTTATGGAAAAGAGAACTAATCGAGTGTGGCAGTGCCCTCTACATACTAGCAGGGGGACTAGGGCACAGCCAAGGGGACTTGTGATTAGTAGGGCAGAAATGAAAGATGTTAAACTGACCACATAATGCAGTATTTATTGTTCTCCACAGCAAAACTAAAAATGGTAGGGGGAGGGAAGGAATCTTCATTGTTTTTACAAATAATTACAAAGAAACAACAGGGTGATGCTAAAGTCTGGGTTGGCTTAAAAAGTACACCATAACTGTATAGTCTTTATGAATAATTAATTTGGAAGTAATGCTACAAACTCATGAGAAAACAGAAGAAAAGGCAGCTGTGATTTTGGTTTAGTAACCACTTGTGATCTTAACACCAGATGGAGGGGTGGCCTTTTTTATCTTATGCATATTTTAATATAGATTAAATATAAAAAAATAATTTAGGAATTTTTATACATTTTTAACAGCAAGATATCTAGTATTTATTTTAGGCTATTGTGCCTTACGAATCTGGTCCAAATTTACTGTTATTCTCCAGTACCGAGAAAAAGAAATTGGTGCATCTTTACTGTCTATCACAATGACTGATGGCTTTTCATATAAACAGTAAAAGATCTGCTTTGCTTTTGAATTTTGTGTGAGAGTGCATATTTATATTCACCTAAGATGTATGCAGAAGTGAATTATTGGATCCTAAATGGAAATGTATGCAGAGGATTAAATTTAACTAAAACTCTTTTATGTACTTCACAAGCAAAGTTTGCCAATTACATTTTTTTCCCTTTGAGAATTCAACAAACCTATTACTATAAACCTGTGAATGCAACGCATTTTGTTAGCAAAGACTGTGCACTTTTGATCGTTATGTCATTTTGAACTAATTATCACTGTTATTGCAGTCATTTTCATAAGAAGTAGTAAGGGCAAATCCAAAGTTCTTAATGGGAGAAGAGCTCAGATCTTAGGTGTCACATCCAGACGGTGAAAACTACAAACTCTAGGGTTACTTTCTTGAGCTCATGCTCCCAATTAGACCCCCTGGGGGACTGAGGCCCAGCCGGTTGAGATGAATTCCATTCATGTTATAAAGGTTGACCTTTCAGTTGCAAACCATTTGACACTCATTAGCTTACCAACTAGCCTTTACTAAAGGCATGCAGCAGTCATTGATTGAGATCCTCTATTATCTTCCTCCACGCCTGATGCTTGTTATCTTTCATATAAATGCTTCAGAGCTCTTCTGTTTTTCCCTTCCTTTGTCTTCGTCCTTTTTTTTTCCCCTTTTGGATGGGGCGGGGATGAGTGGGTAGTGACATTTAAGTGAGACTGAAACATTAATACTGATACTTTCCCGTAAACTTAAACTGTATTACACAAAAGGTCTTCAATTTTCTGGCATAAAATTCAAATAAATTTATAGGCATTTAATTAAATAAATGCAGAAATTATGTAAATAACAGAAGAGACTTCAGGTTCCCTCTATAAACCTGAAATGTCTCTGTAGGTTGCAAAACACATTTCATTTTAATAAATACATTATTTTACTTCTGTACTAAGTGCATGTGGGCGTTTGCTTTAACAATTAAAGATTTAAATCTAAATCTAGAACAACTAGATCTAGTTTGCTTCATCATCTGGATTGCATTGGACATAAACTCAAAAAATAAACAAAAATTCTTTGCATTGATGAAATGCACTTTTAATACAAGATTTACATGCCAATTTATTAGAATTATTTTTTGTCAAAGCCAATAACAATGCAGTTCTTCATATTTATAGGACAGATATGTCTGCAATGGTATAAAAATTGTACATTTACTTACACAGCAAAATCGCCAGTGTTAAATGAACACTCCCAAGTGTCTATATGTGTCCACACTATAGGGTGTTAAAAAC
>JAUMHE010000016.1:3133364-3159820 GCA_032359235.1 Enteromius mattozi
TGTTTTTAACACCCTATAGTGTGGACACATATAGACACTTGGGAGTGTTCATTTAACACTGGCGATTTAGCTGTGTACTCTTACGTAATTCCATATATTTCTGACTTGTATGATATTGGTAACCAAACACGTTTTATTCCCACTGACTTCTATTGTATTCTCTGTCTGTACAATAGACCAACATTCTTCAAAATGTACATGAAAACCGAAATAGTGAGGTCAAGAGAAATTGATTATTACAGTACCACTGCTCTTTAAAGGATTGTCACTATAAGTCATAGACCTAATAGTGATTCTACTCTGGATAAGCAGCAATCCTAAACTGTGTGGCATTTACAAACTCACTATGGTCTCTAAGCCTGTCATCTTGGACAGAGCCCTCACAAAGCATTATAATGATCAGTGTACTCAGAGTAAAGATCTGATCTGAATCTTTTATGGATTATCTGGTGATAGTGCTGTATGTTCTCCATAGGCCTTGTTTACTCTCCTATTTGTATTTTATCTTTTCTCTCTGTTCTCTGTCACCAATTGAACCATCACTCAAGGACAGCTTCGGCAGTCTCAGGGAAAACAAATGCACTCCACTTAATTGCGGACAGACTGTAATTAAGTGCTACTGTGTCCACTGAGTAAAGAAAAACAGCACTACTTGCTGAATAAAGGTTAAAAAGGGTAAAAAAAGAAAAAAAGAAAACTGTATCCAATGTAGAAATTGGCTCCAATAGGTGAAGTTGTCTTCATTACGTATTAAGTGCTGATCACCGCAATTACTCTTCTTGTTCTGTGAAGCACTTACTGATCACACTGTGCTCTGCTAGCCTCATTTATCTACTCTATATCACATCAAACAAAAAACATTTGCTTGGGAGTTGTTTAAACCAGAAAATTTTCTTTTGTTATTATTTAGCTACACTCATGTCATTTCAAACCTAAAGTATCTGACTTTCTTTCTTCTGTAGAACACCAAAAAAAAAGAGGATTTTTTTCACTGATTTTTTATTTTATGTCTACCACTTAAAAACTGACATCTGTTTTGTGCAGGTATTGTATTGCACTATTTTACATGAATTAATTGGCTATACATACAATTGAAAATATTTATACAGCAAATGTCGTATTTGCGCACCACAATGTTTCTCTTTCGGGTACTGAACCAAACACATGCAAATGATATGGATATTTCTTTCTTCACCCTCTCAAGTATTTGCTTTTCCTTAGTTATTGCCTTAGGTCATTCAGCTAAATCTGAATAATTCATCTTGTACTAACTTTAGTACCTCCTCAGAACATCTACAAAGTGAGTGAATGTTTTTTCTTTGTTTTTTTTCTACAGATGAACCTAACAGAAGCTATTTGGATCTCCAAAACAACACTGAACCCCACTGACAGCTTGTAAAAATATCTTCTTATGTGTTCCGCAGAAGAAGGAAAGTCATACATGTTTGGAACAACACGAGTGTGAGAAAATGATGGCAGAATTTTCATTTTTGGATGAACTGTCCCTTTAACTAATCAGAACCCCCTCCTCACCTTAATCAGGGAGTGTTCAGACATTTGGGAGAACAAGACTTTGTTTATGAAGAGGCCAGCTGAAAAGCAGAAGCAAAGTGATGAGGCGAGCGTGCCAGGCTCAGGTCTTCTGAAGCAGATTGGAAGAAGTGTCTACATGATTGACTAAGTGAAAACATATGGTACTGGAAGACCCAGGGGACCAAAGGCTCTCTACTGAAGATGCTCTCCTCTCCTCTCCCTCCCTTACTTTTTTGCTTTCTCCTCCTCCTCTTTTCCGGCTGGTTGCTTGGTAATTAAGCGGGGTGCGGACCGTGTGGAGAGTAGAGCTGATGAGGTCATAAATAGGGTTCACAGCCAACGCGACTGTTATTCTCTGTAACGCATGCCCGAGCATCTCAAACCTCTCTTTGTCTGTCAATTAAGGCAATTAAACTCCTGAGAATGAGAGGAGAACCTGGCTGCTCAAGCAATTATGCAAAATAATAATTACACAGTGACAGTTGGGCGACGTGTTCTGACAAAATGGCCATCGGTGATTATGCGTGATTTTTCTATGTGACACAAAACTACAGGCCACTTCACGTCAGGCTACAGGCTCAGATTTCTGTAAGATGACGGCATATCATCCAGTGTTCCGGCCCTGTTGTTCCTCTTTCATTCTGTAATCAGTACATGTCCGTTAATCAAATCTTATCAACCCACTGTGGAGAGTACACTGATTAGGCCAGCCATTATCTCCTGTAATAGAAGAGATGTCACCTCTTATGCTGCAATTCTGCCTCACAAACAAGCGAAATGACTATTGCGATAAATCCCACAATAAGGCACTCTTCCTCTTATGCAAATGATTTCACCCACGCTACTGAAACCGCGATGTGGACACGATTCGCTGTGACACATACGACTTCAAATGAATCTTTGTCTTAATGTGTTATTTCCAACGTTTCTCTTTCTGTGCTCTCTTTACTTCAATAACCCACAAGAGGCAGAGCATGAAAGCATCCTCACTTTAAAATTGTGCATAATTTTAGTTGCATTACTCTTTGAATGTGGCATTACGGTCAGGACAGGAAAAACGAAGAAAACAGAACGAAGAACAGCCCCAAGGACTTTAAGATGGTGATTATAGAAAGTGATAGGTATTCTTGTGAGATGTGCAATGTTTTCCTGGCCTCTAGTTGAAAAGCTATACGAGGACAGAAGCAAATAAGCAGCTGTTGTGGTTGAGGTTTCTGTAAATAAAGGGGCCAGGGTGTGGCGTCTTGTCTCTTCAGACTAAGAACGAAGGAAAGATAAGAACTCTAACAGATGGCTGCTTGCAAGGAAGCTTGAGCAAACTCTTCTCCTTGGAGAAACATCCTCCAAAAGTGTGAGGCAGCTCCAATACCCACCTGCCACTCTTGAGAGCCCTGCTCAGAAGAAATCAGAAGGTGATGTGTTTGCTGCTTCCACAGATTTAAAAGCATTTGTGTGCGAGAACACGCATTTTCACTTTGGATGGGATTCCTGTCCTTGCCCCATGTGGCTTGCTGTCATTTGGGAGTTGGTGATACCACTGAGTCTGCAAATAAATAATGTATTAAACACAATCTACTCTCTGCGGAGGTCTTCCCAAGTGGAATGTTTTCACTTCCATCTGGTGAGCACTAATTAACAGACATGGGCGTCCCAACAGAACTGGAGACCATGCTCCTTACCTGGACACCCTCATCTGTCTCTTTTATCACAACGTCCCTTAACGGCCTAATTGCATTTTTGTTTCTTCTACACTGCTCGTGGTAGGTCATACCCCACGTATAGCTAAAAAAATTAATAAAAATCAATCGACCAATCAGTAATTAGCTCTTACAAACTAAGATTGCGCACCTATTAGTGCTGCTTTTAAATTCTAATTAAATTCTTGTATTTGAGCTGTGTTGGTAGTAGCTAGGATGCATAATTGGAATGGGAATTTAATGTAAAATAGAATTCAAATTAATTCAAATTCTTTGAATAATGTGAAAACTGGCTTGACAAAGTTTTCTTTTTCATAACAGTTAAATTTTCTCATATATCAAAGGGATCCTAGACCCCAAAATGAAAATGTTTTGTCATTAATCACTGTTGTTCCAAACCCATAAAAGCTAAGTTTGTCTTCTGAACACAATTTCAAATATTTTAGAAGAAAATCAGAAGGCACTATCCCATTGACTGTCTAATAATTTACACTGTCATGGTCTAGAAAAGTATTAAAGACATCGTCAGAATAGTCCATCTGACATTACTGTAACAAAAAAAAAATCCACTAAACACACTATGTATGCTGTACGCTGTGTCAGCCGGACCACAAGTATGTGCTGTAAATACACATAGAAAACATCTGCGGCTGACAGAAAACACAACTTTCACAGATTTGGAACGACAGGGGGATAAGTGATTCATTTTAATTTTTTGGTGGAGTAACCCTTTAACTTTTGTGGATAAGGGTGGAAGAACACTTAATTTCCCAGAATGTATACTTCTGGTTTACAACCCTTACAAATTTATAAACTGTAGACAGATGGTGGTTTATAACTTTACTAAGGGTATTTCCTCCTTCAGGAAACTTAGCGTCATCAAACCAAATCTTTGAACAGGCTGTCAGAGCAGATTCACCGCAAACAAATACACAGAGCCATCATGGCCGCCTCCGGCACAGTAGGTCAGAAATGAGCCCCAGTCTGTGGCTTGTGCTGAATCAGGGCTAGAATGTGATTTGCAAGATTCATTTACAAATCTCATGAGCTCAGCAATATCATAACCTGATCCATCTGACAAATGAGCAATGGCAGCAACTGAGTCCAAGCTTGAGAGGGGTTAGGGGCGACCGACAGAAACACTGTCTGGCGCATAGAAACGTGTGCATACCTAATATTTTGTTTCCTTTGTGCAGAAAGCTTTCCATCTTAGCAGACCTGTCCCCTATGGGTGTATTATCCATTCGTTGTTTCTTTACTATCTGAACTATTCATCTGAAACGCCTCTTTTTGACAGCCTAATGATGTGTTTTCAAAAGCGACTCCTGATGCTTGACACTGGCACTGCCAAGGGTTTGGCTGGCGGAAGATGAGGTCTCAGTTTTCTTTCCAGCACAGCAGGAATACGGGGCACGAATGAGAGAGAAAACTTTCTGGATGCCTTCTCTATACTTCATCTGACACTATCGAGCGCTGCTCACTCCACCTCCACCAGCCCGGCTGAGGCTACTAAGAAGCTGTCCACTGTCTATTCCAGCCTCATCTCTCTGCCTGTGCACTCGTCCTGTCCTCCTGCTTATTGTGTGAGTCCATTGCTCATTATCATTACTTGCTTCCTTTCTCTCTAGGTCTCACGTCCTTTCACACACTGCTTGCAACTACACACATATTCATATGGGGTGGAAGAGGGAAAGTGTGAGAAAGAAGGAAGGGAGAGAGTTGCATCAATATGTGTCCTTTCAGTTTTATTCTCCTGAGCCAAGACATGGGTGACATCCTCCCTAACTTGCAAGTGGAAAAGAAAGAACTGCCAGATTGTTTTTCCAGACGTTATACAGCTAACTGCAGTGAGAGCAAGGAGAAAGCTGGGTTTGACTTCCCATCATTCCCTATTCTTTTGAATTATGTTAAGCTGCTCTGTTTTCTCCAAACTAAACACCCGTAATAATTGTGACAATCGTCTTTTTTTGAAACAAAGAGCCTGAATGGTTGTGACAGTTCTGTGGAACTCTAAAAAACAAACAAAAACCCTGAAGTTCTTAGAGTAAAAAGTGAATATTTTCTATTTTTCTTGGTAATACATCTGTATTTGATGGGATGCTACAATGACAGAACAGACTCCAAAAAAAATAATTATATCAATTTGTCTAGTGAAAAATTGTTAGAATTTATACAATTCAATGTATAAATGATTAAAATAATAATAATTATAAAATGAATGCATAAAATATAAAAAAGTATCTTGGAAATAGCTAGTGCGCCACAAACTATAATTATAAGCATACAAAGTAGTCTCTAAAATTCAGCGTTACTCAAGAGGAAGATACAGGGCTGTTTTCCTTTGCATATTATTTCTTGGGCTGAGCAGAATGAAATTAGCTTGAATTACTTAAAATTTTGCCTTTGCATGATTAAAAATAACATCACCCACATACCAGTCATTAAAACGACCTAATATGATGCTTCTTAGAGGTGATCAAAATACCTGTAATCAGTCAAGTGTGAATAACATCATCTCAGTAAGTGCGGAGGGGAGAAGTCAGCGTAGAATAATAACAGGATATCTCTGTTCTCAATGACTGGAAGAACTTTGGAGTGGAATGAATCATTTGTTAATTTTCATGAATAAATTATTTCTCCATGCATTAAAAACACTCTTAATGAGGGAATTCATCTTCTTTCTGCTCTTTTTTTTTTAAATTGTGCCAGAGTGTGTGCATGAGAGAATGAGAGATAGTGACTATATGTGTGTGTGTGTGTGTGTGTACAGAGAAGGTACAGAGATTTTACCCTCAATCTTTTTGGGGTTGAAAAAAAAAAAAAAAACATTTTCCATGCAAGTAATTTTTACATATTTAAAAGTTTCTTTAATAAGCTAATATATGCTAATAAAAATCTGCCTTTATATAATACTTTTTTAGATTAATAACTTTTTGAACTTTTGTAGTGTTTCCAGTGTGGTCATGGCCAATTTGTGCACACACATTTTTGTTTATTAATAGTTTGTAATTCTAATAATATTCTGATCATTTTTTTTTAAAAAAATATTAATTTTATTCTTTTGATCCAGATTATCAAGGCAGAGAAACAAAAGCCTTTCAAAACTTAAGCAATTAGCATTTATAGAAATACTGTAAGGCAATGAATTCACAGTCAGTTCTTCTGAAATATGCATAATTCCCATTCCCCCTCAATACTTAAATTTTCATTTCATGTGTGATAATTTTAATAAGGCTGAGATAAAGACAGACTACAAAACCTGAATGAAAAGTCAATTATACATGCCATTTTACTAACAGGCTACCAGGAGAGGGCAGGTCTTCCATGTCCACATCCACTTCCATCCCATGAGACATACAGTATGACACTTTACTTGATCTTGACATGGATGAAGAGAGGGGGGATTACATTAGATTAAAAAATAATAATAATAATAATAAAATAAATAAATAAGATAATAAGTTCCTTTTTCTGCTACGAGATTACACAAATAATTAAGAATTCAGATAATGCCATTAGATTTTTTGTTTTTAAATCTAGGGATAATCTCCATCAACCTCTTGATGACATTATACCCGACACTGAGTTATAAGAAAACTTTTATTATTTTATTCTGCAAGAAAGCATTTAATTGATCAGTTTCTTTTCCAAATAAATTCTGCATCTAATAATCAAAAATTATTTCCACCAAACTATTAAGCAGCACAACTATTTTTTATAATAATAATAATAATAATAATAATAATAATAAATGTTTCCTGTGTAACAAACATGTTACATTTTAAAATATAACTGTAATAATATTCTAAATTGTAATAATGGTTCACAATATTCCTTAATTTATCCAATACTATATTTTAAATTAAATTAATCCAGCTTTGGTGAACATAATATATTTATCTCAAAAACAAAAAAAAAAATATTCCTGAACCCAAAATTTAATATGGTACTATATATATAAATATGGTTGTGTATATTTGTAATATGGAGATTGAAAAACTGGATATTCAAAATAAAAAAGTTAACATTGTCTTCAAGCAAACCGAGTGTTACACGTCTTGACAGAATAATGATCCCTGTTACTGGAATGTTGATAACACTTAGAAAATAAAAATAAAATGGCATCTATCAAAAATGCCAGCTACTCCATCAGCCTTCTACTGCTAACTGGTAATAACAGAAAGCTACTCTGATTGGTGTACAATTGTTTGGTTAGCATAGTATAGTTAGACCGTGCTTGCAGAAAGCATATTTCTCTATTCACATTCATCCAAGAGCAACTTGTGCATTCTTACAGAATAAATGCTTTTGGAAGTAATATATCAGTAGTAAAAATTTTGTCATATTATAGTAAATGACCTCAACTGAAATGAAAGGTTATGTTGAAAGATAGCTCCAAGTATTATAGTTCCCTTTCAGTCGGTCACTCCGAGTCATGTCAGATATGACTGACGAATTGGGATCTCGCTTCGAGAGACCAATCCACTTTGAGTGTATTAAAACATGGCAGTGAACATTGGCATGCGCTAATTGCATCCAGCTGCAGCTGATCACAGCGTGAGTATAAATGAGCAGCTGGTGCAGCGCATATTCAGCTTTTTGCTTCGGAGCCAAGCGTGCACAACGTTCAGCTCCCTCTTCTGCTTCAAGGATTAGTGATTAGTTTAAAGCATCTTTCTTCCCGGAAGTGCATGAAGAGCTCACCAGGACGTGGACGGCACCTTTCACTGCTAGAAACCGTTCTGGTGGCTCTCCCTGCTTCACCACCCTTGACAGCAGTGCAGCTAGGGGGTATATGGGGGTCCCCCCAGTGGAGCGGTTGCTAGCGCCACTACCGCTGGGCAGGCAGATCCTGTGGTCCCCTCCCAGGCCTGTAGGCACTTGTCAGCTCTGATCGTCAGTGCGTATACGGCATGCGGAGAAGCTGCATCTGCAGTACACGCTACAGCGTTGTTGCAAGTCCATCAGGCCAAGGCACTGAAGAATCTGCACGAGGGTGGTCATGACCCGGAAGTTCTCCGTTAACTCTGTACCGCCATGTACCTCGAAGGTTACGGCGTGGTCTCTGGGTCGTGCGATGTCCACCATGGTGGTCCAGGAGCACCATCTGTGGCTGTGTCTGGCTGACATGAGTGAGACAGATTAGACACGATTCTTGAATGCTCCCGTGTCCCAGACTGGCCTCTTTGGCGACGCAGTGGTGAACTTCGCCCAGAAGTTCTCTGCTGCTCAGAAGCAGACTGAGGGCATTAAAAAGCATTTTGCCTCTGTGTGCAGCAGCTGCCTACACCTGGCCACCAACGGCAGCACCTCAGTCAGCTCGTCGCAGAGGGTGCCGCCCTGCCACCGCCCCCGCTCCCGTACAGCCAACGCAGCAGCCTCAATCTAGGCAGCACCAGGGAGCCCGCCCTTCCAGGTCCCCAACAAACCTGGTGGCAAGCAGAGTAGCAAGCGACCAGGCATCCCCCCAAGTTCAGCGGTGTCCGCTTCACATCAGTGAACGTTGCGGATGCCCCTGTCTTGCGTGCGGAGATTGCAGTCCTTCTAGCAAAAGAAGTGATAGAGCCGGTCCCTCCAGCCGATATAAATACAGGGTTTTTACAGCCCCTACTTCATAGTGCCCAAGAAGGGCATGGAGTTTCCAGAGGTCTGGACGCGGGTGCCAAAGGTGCCCTGTCTCTGAGTCAGAAGGTCCTTCCTCAGAGGAATCGGCCAAGGAGGGGCTGTCACGAGGAGCATGAGTTCTGGGAACCAGGTCTGGGTGGGCCAATAGGGCACCACTAACAGGACATGCTCCTCGTCCTCTCTGACCTTGCACAGTAACTGTGCTAGAAGGCTCACTGGGGGGAATACATACTTGCACAGACCCTGCGGCAAGCTGTGCACCAGGGCTTTCGTGCCGAGAGTTCCCTCGGTCAGGGAGTAAAACAACTGGCAATGAGAGGCCTGGAATGTGAATGGCCCGAAGCGACCTCAGATGCTTCCGACTCCAGAGGAGGTGGTGGTGGGTGAGTTGCGACATGCGACGGGAGCGCAGACCACCTTGTTGGTTGATGTGCACAACGGTCGCTGTGTTGTCTGTATGGACCAGCACGTGCTTCCCCAAAGATGTCCCTTGAGACGGCCCAGGGCCACCGCCAGGAACTCTAGGCAGTTGATGTGCCGACTGAGTCCGAGGTAACACTAATGCTGCGGCCCAGCTATGTGCTTAAGATTCCCACTACTCCGTTTAGAGACCAGGTGATGAAACTCCAAGCGCTGCCCTTGGAGGAGCCAGACCCAGCCCTAGCCTTGCTCTGTCCTGTCCGAGCTCTAAGATGCTACGTTGACTGGACACAAAGCTTCAGGACCTCAGACCAGGTCTTTGTCTGTCACAGAGGCCGGCAGAAGGGGAATGCCGTCTCCAAACAGAGAATGGCCCAAAGAATAGTGGACGCCATCACCCTGGCCTACCAAGCACATGGTGTGCCCTGCCCCCTCAGGTTATGGGCCCACTCAACAAGGAGTGTGGCATTGTCCTGGGCGCTGCCACGTGGTGCCTCGTGGCCCTAACACGTTCGCTAGATTCTATAGCCTTTGTGTGAACCCGGTATAATCTTGTGTTCTCACCTCAAACGGGTAGAGGCACTGAGAGGCCCGGTTTCGGGTTGGCTTGTTAACTTCTCCAGAGTGTCCATACAATAGACCCTGTTGAGTTCCTCCCTCCCCTCAGCAGCAGGATGTGGCGGAGCATCTGGTGCCAGGCCCTCACTCGATGAATCCTTGAGAACCGGTAGAAGGCTGGGTTCCCTGTGGAGTACCTGAAAGGACTAGACCTAGAGCCTGTGTTTCCCCCGGCAGACCTTCTGCTACCTTAAGAGGGTTCAATCACCTCCAATTTTCCATATGCACTGAAATACTGTCTATATGAGTATTTGTCCTGAAACCTCCCACGCGAAGGCTGGACTTCTGTACGTCTGTGTTCAATAGAACAGGGACATTCCCAGTGTTCCAGTCTTACTGAATGGGTAGTGCTTTGATAACAGTAGCTGGCCTCTTGTGGTAAACCTCGGCCTACGCCAGACAGAGGGGGCTTGGGAGACTCCCGCAGGACACCGGAAGGGGCAGTGTCCATGGCATTTTGGTAGGGATCCCAATCGTCGGTCATATCCTACATGACTCGGAGTGACCGACTGAAAGGGAACGTCTCGGTTACGTATGTAAACCTTGTTCCTTGAAGAAGGGAATGAAGACGTCACTTCCCATCGCCAATGGTGCTGTACCGCCGCTGAGCAGCCGGGTCACTGTGATCAGCTGCAGCTGGATGCAATCAGCGCATGTCCAATGTTCTAAGTGGACGGTCATATCCGACGTGACGACTCCGTTCCCTTCTTCAGGGAACGAGGGTTGCCTACGTAACCAAGATGATCTCCTTGGTTCTTTATGTACCCACAGGACACACCACCATAACCCTCCAGAATATGAACCAGTAAAGTAACACATAACAGCCATATAACATCACCTAGAGCACGTTCGTGTACAGGTTCATCGGCTCATGTCTACTCATGTTAAACTTCCACCGCTACATGTGGTCTCACAGCTGAAGTTGATAAGACGGTGTAGGACTATGTCAGATATCTCCAACACTGCAGTCGTACATAACAATAATAAAGCAAAAGATGATGCCTGGCAGACAGTCCCTGTGCCTGTGCTCATTGACACAAACATCTTCATATCTTAATATCCATGCAGGAGGAGATAGCACTCCTATAAAGTTGAGTGAGATTATACTTGGCCCCTCCTGCATACTGAGTGATGTTATCTGCAGTGAAGTGACACCGCTGCTTTGCTTTATTTACCAGAAGGTTGCGATGGTCAAAATATGAAGCGCACAAGGCAAGGCTTTTTACTCATATTAAACTAATGATAGTCTCTGAATGTCTTTGTCATAAATCACTGTGGCAGAGTAAACATTAGCACAGACTCCCTCATTTGCAATGTGAATGTATTCACGTATTTATCCTGACATGTTTTATGATCGCACTGAAGCTCCCCCCAACAGACACCCACCCACCACCCACCTATCTCCCTGAATGGCAATAAATAATGAAACACGAGTGAGGAATCCATAGACGCAGATGAGTGAAGTGAGTGTGCGTGGAAAATCAAAGTGTGAGTGTGTGAGAAAGCATAAAAGAAACATAAAGGAAGAAGAGGAGGCTTCATTTGTTTTTTATTGATAATAACATAGGTGTTTGCATCTATTCAAATACAGCGCATCTGCCGTGTGACGCCACTGGTTGTAGTGTATTGTAATTAGGCAGTAGTTATAAAAAAAATAAATAACGTTACTAAAATATGTTAGCACAGTTAACTCACTGTCTCCGCCCCCAAGTCATCTTACATTTCATACAGTTGACTGTTGACAAATAAAATTCAAAAATGCCCCTGGATGTGTTTTGTCTCATATTTATATTATACAATCACATGAGCAGGGAAGCAGACTATTACACAAGCACTGATTTTGTCCTGAATATGAGTTTACATGTTTAACAGTTCAGTAAATACAAAGTTGATGTGTTATATTTAAACACAATATTAAGTGTCCTTGCTCAATTTGCCAAATAATATATTACCTTTAAAGCCATAGCAGAATGGTTGTGCATCTCTGAGCAAAACATTGCTGTTTAGTTTGACACTGTCACACAAAGATGCATGTTTTACACCCCTCAATATATCTATTGATGGTTTTATATCGATATATTTGAGTTTAAATGTTGTCTTAGCCATTTTAATCCTCTTAATCATTTTAATGTGTGTATGTTTTTAAAATGACAGGAATAAGGAACTAGCCCAGTATAAATCTGACCCCATGTTAAATGAATGTAATTCGTCTGATAAAGTCGATCGTTACATAGTTTCTGAATGAATCTGTATTTTGAATGACTCTTATGTGAACCAGTAATTTAGTTTCTTATTTAGAGAATCATTTGATTAATAATAATAATAATAATAATAATAATAATTAAAACATTAAAGGGATAGTTCACCCAAAACGAAAGATTTGAAATGAGAGATGTGAGAGTAAACAATGAAAATTTAATGATCACATATCTTTTTCAAATCATTCTTTTATGTAACAGAAAGTATTTCAGTAATTTTAATCGACTGACATCCCTAATTGTAATATTTATATTTACTCTATTTTGATTGCTACTCTAGACCTAAGTATTTCGATATGAACTGAACTTTCATCATTGTACTTCTATAATCATGCAATTTCAAGTTTTTATTTGTCTGTGGAGTGTTACAAGGTGTCTGTCCATAGGCTATATAAAGTTAGAGACACACCACATGATTTTCGGCTGTCCTAGATGAAAGATTGGCATTGTAAAACAATTATGGTGAATCAGAAACATCTGATTCTGGGACAGCCGAAAGTTATGCATTGTGTCTCGTGCTAAAGATCCATAAAGTTGCAAAGACTACAGTCTCAAACCCAAAGAGATATTCTTTATAAAAGGTAAAAACCATTCAACACCTTCCTAAAACACCTAATTTAAATGCACCCCCACTATCTCACTGTGCTGGAAGATTTGCATAACATCACCAAAATGTTGGATAGCTTAATTGATACACTTTAGAAAGTCAGGGAAGAGAAGAGCAACAAGAGAGCAACAATTTGGCGCATTACACCAAATAGACAGAATAATGTTTTTAGCATCAACTAACAAAAAACTAGAAGAAACACTGTTCATTTTTATATGTGCCAACTGGTTTTTGTGGCTCAGTGGTACTGTGAACTTCATGTTAAAGGATCAATAAACACAGTTGTAATTTAGAAATAGGAACATGTATGTGTTTGAATCGAGACTGCGATCTTTTAGCGATTAACCATGCCAAGATGCTAAACACAGAAAAGCCACTGTTTCAATGTCAAGACATTCCTCCCATCATGAAATATTGTAGCTCCCTGTGTGTTTAGGTTTGGAGATGAAAGGATCTTCCAGACAATGCCAAGATCTTGTGTCCAATAAAAAAAACTAGCCTTGTTTTCTAGCAGATAAATGGATGAATAGATCAATCCACTGCTTTGGCAGGATTGAAACTACCCTGAGCAGCCTTTTTATACATTCTTTTGATAACGCCACTATACAAACATAACGATATGTTGCTCTGAAAATGTATCTAGTTTGGTTCAAGGCACATCTTTTTTCTTTGACTTTATATTCTACACTTTTTGTGTAACAAAAGACTGCCGTCCTATCTATAAGAAGGCCATTTATACGATAATGTCATTGTTCACACAAAACATCGAGTCTTCTAGTAGAAAGTCTATAAATGTAGGGCTAAGGTGACCACTGACAAAAATGGAAAACATTTTCCGTGATTTTCCCAGCTACGTTGTCAATAATGACATTGTTTCATCGCAGACATGGTGAACAAACATTTTTGCCATTCAGACATCATCCACGTAACTACCCATTTTAGTCAGAAATGCCTTCACTGTGAGACTACATCAACAGCTTTTTTTTTTTTTTTTTTTAATGTTCTTCATATTCTGTTTTCAGTCTTTGCATGAATCACACCCAAAGAAAAACTGCATTTGTCTGTGGATCATTTATCCAGGCTGTAAATAGAGAGAGATTAGCATTTCTGACATGTGCATTCTATGCTGTGTACTTGCTCTTCATCTAGAGAGCATAAACAATATCTCCAGTCAGCCAGTCAAAGTGCAGTAACTGTAGAGTAAGCTATAGCTTGCTTAATTAATGGAAAATACAGTACATATAAACAGTGGGGAATTGGTGTGAATTATTGCTTCAATACAGTTATTTATGTAATGTAGTAACGTGCAACTGTAAAGTCACTGCTGCATTTTAATACACAGTACATACACACACACACAAATTAGAAAGTAATTACTAACAATTTACTTTTTATACTGTATCACTGCTGCTAGGATAAGACATGCAGTCTTATCCCTTTTTTTTTTTTAAATTTACCATGCCATACAATCAATTACGCACATTTAGCACAAATTCAAGTTAATATGTAAGATTGTGGACTCAGGGCATATTTATCAGTTCCTTGAATATGACAAGACATGTAATTATGACTAGTAATGCGTAAACATGTTTTCACTATTTTATAATCTTATTAAGAGATTAGAGCTGGAAAATGGCTTAACCACAGCTGTCTGTTTAGGGCCGATGGGCTGGGGCCTAAGCGGACGACAGATTTTCTTATATTTTTGCCCTTGTTGCTATTTAGCTCATCTAGCACTGAAAGAAAAGTGCTGTCTTGCCTGCGCCTTTGACAGTAATCTGTCATGACATGCTGTATTTTTCTCTGTCTATGGGTTAACGGTAGATCCAATACCTTTCCTCCGGAGTGCTTTAATATGTTGGCATATGCATCAGCGACATATGCAGAAATAAATGCACATACATTTTAAACCAATCATGCTAGAAAACGTGTCTGCATACCAAGCACGACGATACTGGAAATGGTTCACATTGCTGACTTGCAGGTTTCTGGATGGAGCCATCTGAAGAAGAAAAAAAGACCCTGGTAAAGCTCTATTACAAATTTAGTATTAAAATTATTTAGCTTCATTTTTTTAATCCTACTATATATATGTGGTTATAAATGAGCTGTATTTGTTACATTTTTTTTCTACTGCACACCCCAATTCTAACCCAATAAAAGCTGAACAAATGCAGAAATGTTTAATGTTGTACTGTTTCAGAAATTATTCCATTAAAAGGGCATTTTGTTCCACTTCCAACACCATTTTATTGCAGCAGTAATAATATATGTATGATTGAGCCTCTTCAGGAGGAAGAAAGAAAAAGGCGTATAAACTACCAAAACATGCACAAACAGACACAAGCACATAAAAGTCTCATCATCTTATTTCAGTCTTAAAATTAGCCTGCAAACAGAGGGAATGATGGGAACGATCACGTTTGAGACATGAGCCTCAGGGGGAAAGGAGAAAGAAGAATGGTAAGCGGGAGGGAGGGAGCGAGAGAAGGAGCAGCCCGCTAAGACATATGGAGTTAATACGCTAGCGCCGGGTAGCTAGAATTATCACCGTCACATAATCCACGTCTGTTTTATTGTGTTCTCTAAAGTCGGCATGCACTTATTAAAAAGCAAGCAAACAGCAGTGCATTATTGCTGTTTTCTTAAGTCTGTCGAACAATATGTCAAAGCGCCATGCGCCACTGTAGCAAGCTAATACACGATCAGTTTAATACACTGGCCGAGCTAATGGTACTATTTTTCTTTTAACTCTGCGCGCTATTGAGCTATTAAGATCCCTGCAAGAAAACGACTTTTGCAAATTGTGCACTATTTTAAGGGGAAATTCACAAGCTAGAATATCTAATGTGTCTCCTTTTGAACACATAAGCGCACTCATTTGTTTTGGCCGGGGAAAGGGGCAATTTAACAAGTGAGCATGCTATCTGCTGGACCTGGGTCGGTGGCCTGAAATTGATTAAATTCCACTGCTTTTCAACCTGATTAATGCTAGTTTGTATTTTTTCCCCTTCACACATTTTGGACCATTAACTGCTGATTTGGCTAAATATAATAAAAATAATTGAGCAATATTACATGATAAAGAGTGCTGTTGTCCCAAATAGCTATTCAGCACCTGTGGCAAATTAATATTAAGTAATCTGTATTGTAGAGTATTCCAAGTTTCTGAAAAAACTTCAAATTCCCCTTTCCTGTCCGAGCAACACACTATAGTTGTATTTAGTATTAAATCAATCAGTGTTTTTGAACAAATCAACTGAATAGATGGTTCAGTGACTCACTTATAGAGACTGTGGGTTATTTTTGATTGCAAGGATGCATCCTAGTTAGGCTGCATACTTTGGCTACTGTGTCATCAAGTACTATCAAATATCTTCTCAATTTGAAGCATCCTTGGAAGGCAGACTTCATTTCACATACTTCATTCAGCGTATTTTGAAGGATGCATCAAGTGTATCCTTTGTGGCCTACATTTATCCACAGTCCACAGAAAGCACACACATCTGGATTCCTGCAGTATGAGAGAGGCTCATGAGCCCAAGATTAAGTTTATTTATATAGCACATTAAAATAATATAGTAGTCACCGAAATTGAGTATAACATGTTTCATTCCTGAACTAATCAAAGTTATTGAACAAACTGACACGTTAACTCACTCAGACTCATAACAACAGTCACTTGTTTTGTTTGGGAGTGAATTAGCATTTTTTATGAATCAGTTGAGTTAAAGAATCCAAATGACTCACTAAAAGAAGGATTACTTGTTGCCACCTACTGGCATAATGATGTAATCTGCAGAAAATAATGATAATAAAAAAATGCCACTGCTAAGAAACAGACTGATTGCATTTTAGGACTGATAGCACTGATCACTCACTACCCAACATTAAATATCTGTGGAAATATCCTTTGTGTTTTAATGTTGAAAAGGCATGTAACGGTCCACATTTGCTAGAGCACTGATAACTTCAAACATCATCACATTTTGAGCCCAAGAGGGTGCTTGTTTGTTCAAAAGAGTGAAAGAATTGGGATTTAGTGGGAGAATAGAAGAACATTTGTGGAGAAATGAAGACAGATGGAGATGGTGGAAAAAAGGTCAGCCACCTGCAGTTTTCCCCTCGCTGATTCCTCATCACGCTGCGCCTCACACTCTTCTCTAATCAGCCATAAGCATGACTCATACAGGTGACAATCACTACATATCTCCCTAGCATGCTGCCCACCAACACTCACAGTTCATACTCCACGGTGACATGCTCTTTCCAGATTAATAGACTGGAGATTCATTACAACAATATTTGCCGGGTGTCACACCTTGACTAACTTACTAATACTAAACCACAATTGCCCGTGACTGGTATTTGCGGGACGGGATTGTCAAGAAAAAAGTACTTCAGTCTATTAAATGTAGCGAGGCCACAGATCTGTTTAAATAGTGTGTGGGTGTTTTTTTTTTTTTTTTAATGTAAGTCCATAGCACACGCACCTTTACAAAAGTGACTGTGAGAGCTGAGTGCTGTGGGGTAGAGACCTTGCAGATCGGTGAATTAAGTGTTTTAATTAAAACATAGCACATCTGTCACAACCACTGGACCAATTAGCATAATGCCTTACAGCCTAAAAAAAGAAGGGAAGGTTGTTAAATTCTAATTTAGCCTGCGCTCGCAGATTGGAAAAGAGTCTTTGAAAAGGTCTGCAGCCAAACAGCTAGAATATCAAGCAAGATGATTCAGCTTGTATTGTGAGTCAGCTCTAAAAAGGTTCATATTGTATTAAATGCATTAGCCTTACTAATATACTAATATAGTAATATATATAGTAAATTTATCAATACAGTAACACTGCCACTGATATGTGTTTTAAAGTTAAATATACTATAAAATACATATTAGACACATCACCTTATTTTTCCCCCCAGTCCAAAAATTTAATTTAATTAAAAATAAAGTAAAATAAAAAAAAATAAAACCCCCTGCTCTGATTTATGTTGTGAGACAATTTCTATTATGGAAACACTGAGACATGATATTTGAAATGGCTAGAGGTTTCTATGAGTCAATATATCACAGGAAATGTAACACTGCATTTTATGAGCGGTTGACATTCTAAGTGAAACCTTTGCATGATAAATGTCTGTGCCTTCATGTGATGTCAGAGTGTATTTTATCTGTCAGTAGATCAATATGATTATGCATATATCTTATTGTTTCCAATATTGTGGCAGTGATTTCACAGGGAGGTCAACATAATATCTTCACCTGATATGGCCGCTTATTATACAAGTAGACATCTTTTACTGTCCCCAAGTGGTTCATCTATCATGTGTGACTACATCGCTGTCTCCTCACATACAAAATAATGAGACTGAGCTCATGTTTCTATGCTGATGACATGCTATTAAATAACCATGTTTAGGACATAAGCTGTCATATCAATCAAGTCTTGCGGATGCATGAGGAAAAGGTATAAGGAAAAGTTGACATATTCACGATGACATATTTATGGAAAAGTTACATGACCTAATATTCAATTCAGATTATATATTTCAGAGGTCAATACAGTAGTTCATTAAAAAATACTTCATAAAATAAACAGGTTTAGCAGAGGACTCATATCTAAACAAGGCATTTGGTGATATATAGTCCAATTATATCACACAAAACCGCACATAAAGTGACCTTTGATCCTAATAAATGCCAAACCACACCTCGGCATTAATATCAGTATTGTGCTTTTTTTCTTGCTATTGGTCAATGTGCTCAAGGTTTCTAAAGTGAATTTAGTGTCATCCATAAGATTATAGTGAGGTTAGTGGAAAGGGGGAACTTTAATTTGATTATCATATCTCAAGGGTTCTCACTGCTAATCATTTTTTGCGAGATTATTTCAATTTATTTTACCCTCAAGGAAAAGGAAGGCATTAAACTGAACAAAATTCGATTATAATTTTTCCCCCTTTACATAACCAAAGGGTGTATATGTATTGTTAACCTGCCTTGGGCTCTGATGAGATATTAAATCTGCTCTAACACATCTGTTAAATGTCTCCTTTAATAAGCAACCAAGTCTCAGTGTTCTGTTCAAGCTAATATAGAGTCCAGCAAATAATATCCAGTACAGGCTCTCTTTCTTTTGGTGTTTATAACGTATTGTGCAGGACTGTAGCATGTAATTCGTATGCTGTCTTCTCATTCAACTAGAAATATCAATATCAGAAAATCACCTTGGAATTATACAGATCATTAGGGGAATTTGCTAAACTTAAAATTGAAATTCTCTCTGTGCAGGGCATGTGTGTTCACATGTTTCGCCTAATAAGTGTCTTCTTTACTATAAACCTTGCTCCAGGGTATTTTTCCACAGTTGGTCAGAGAGAGGGGTCAAGACAGAGTGAAGGACCCTTAAGGCTTGTGAGAGAAGCCGTGACTCCTTAAAGCCTGATTGTTATTTCAGAAGTGGACAGCTAAAAGAAGAGTACAGATGTCTCAAGAGACAAACAACCCTTGCTAGTCATTTTTGCCAATATGCTGCCATAATTGAATTGGTAATATTGGAAATATCACATTAATTTACAGCAACAATTTATTTAAGAATTATTACTATTATTATTGCATTACTATTGTTATCACAGTTAGTTATACTGTGGACTACTGCAGAGAGATTAAAAAAGAAAAAGTTTCAATGCTCAAAAAGCTTGGCGCTACAGGACAAAGCTCTTTGTCTAACCAGACAAACAAGCTCTTGAGAAATGAAAACTTTTTCATGCATTAAAAACAAGCTTCAGACTCAATGGATATTTGAAGCGTTTTACATTTTTTAGACTTGTACCCAAATAGGGATTACATTTTCATTCTATATTTGCATGCTTGCATATTTACATAATCTAAAATCTCTATTTGCATATTTCTTGTGCCAGAGCTCCATAGCAGGCACTGAAAGCATGTGCAGTCCTCTGCTTTTTCATGCTATTTGCCAATGGAGAAACTGAGCTGGAAAGCTAAGCAAATGAGATTAGATCAAACCTTATTCTTTCCAATCGGCCCCACTGCACTCATGAATCAGATCATTGAACTAAAGCTGTTGTCCCTGACTCTGAGCCAAACACAGACCCTCTGCTTCCATTTGACCAGTAGGACACTGAAACACATAAAAGTAAACACATGCAAATGCATACAAACACATGAATGCACACAAATAAAGAGCCGTCTACGAAGACTGAAAAAAACCAACATTCTGGGCACAAAGCAGCAGTAGCATGCATTATTGTTCATGAACGTCAAGTATAATTTTGAAAATCAGGTCCGTATGGCATTAAAGGTCCCTCGGGAGTCTCTGAAGAGCAAATCGGTTCATGCTAAGATGGTAAAAAGCACTTTACAGCGCCGTCAGGTAGCTGCAAAGATTAAAAGATGTATGAGGTTCTTCACAACGTGTGACACAATGTCAAGCCAAACAGGCAAAATGGAGTCAGACACACACAGTAATTAGTTTCAGCGCGCTTCATTTAAGTTCACGATGAAGTTCCTTGCTTTAAATGCTCTGAGATGCTTGTAAGGGAAACTGACCATTTTAATAAACCCTCAATATCTCAAACCCACATCCACGGAAAGTAGAACATGTTCAATTATGGCAATTATGTCCTATGAATTCAGCTATGTGGAGTGTAAATGTAGGCAGCGTGTTTTAACAGCAGCTAAAACAATACAGCTCAGCTTAAGTGGAGATAAAAGCACTTTCAAATGCTTCCAAGCGAGCACCTGTGATGCATACTCAAACAAATAAACACGCATATACAGTACACTCTCATATACGCAGAGAGTGGAGGTGGATGGGTGTACCTGGGTGACAGACAGGTGACCCCTGCCACCCGTGGTGCCCCCCATCACTGTGCCCACCCCCAGTCCCATTCCAACTAATCACAATCTCATGATTTATTCAAACCATTCATCAGTCAGATCTGATTATTCATCGCCCCAAAATATGAATAATAAAGCACCTCAAGCCATGTCTCAGCGTGTCGGCCATTACCATACGCTCAATGTGCTGTTGTTTATTGCTGAAAGAAGGAAAACAACGAGTGTGTTTGTGTGTGCATGAAGGGGGTTTCGGCCAAAACCCCCCTCATTTCACTGGAAGAGGTCTATTTCCTTTCTCTCGCTCCCGCACACATACATTCAGATATTTTGCATTCAAAGAGGCTTATGGATAATTCCCATTGAAATAATTGATTGTTTGTCCACTGGAGTGGCTGAGTAAATAATGGATGGCTTCATCAGGGCCTCCTGCACCCAGAGCGGCTGACTGACAGCTCGCTTTAATAAGCAACTCTCCTGAGAGCTCACTGCAGGGGGAGCTACTGTAACACACACACACACACCGCTGAATACAAACATAAAAATACGGCAGCTTATTCATATTTAATCTCATCATCAACGTACAAAAGATCCATGATAACTGAATGCTCTATGCTCAACTCACAGGTTTTGTTTACCGAGTGTATCTGTGTGAGCAAACAGGAGGTAAAAACAGACAACTGATTTTTAACGAGAGCCATATCTACTCACTTTGTCAAGCAATGAGTTGCTTTCTACACTGACAGGCAGAGAGTAACATTTATTTTTTTTAACACAAAAGTTCACAAGTTGTCTGCAACTTGTATGAGAGTAACTTTTGCATTCATTGCTAATCAGCAAATATTTTGGAGACTTAAAAACATGTTCATTATACACACACACACATACATGTGACAAAAGATTGACGAGAGAAAAAAAAAGTAGAGATTGTTTTTGAAAATGTTCTTGCAGCTAGAGAGATATATGGAAGGCTTTTCTGCAGTTCCTCACAGTGACTGCTTAAATGAGCTTCCTGCTGTTGCACTATTTTAAGTGTTATGTCTTGCTTTAAATGAGAGCTGCTTCTGTGAGACACCGGCTCTGGGGACGCATGTGATTAAAAGCAAGCAGAATCCGCTGAGTCACAGACCAACAGGCTGAGAAGTCGACTGTAGAAAGGTGCTCCTTCTTTCCGTTTACTATCTCACTCACTCTAGACCACTGAGGGCTTTATATATGATATACAAGGCACTTTCTATGAATAGTGCCACATATACAATGATTTTGCAGTAAGATTTTGATAAACTATTGATATATAAACAACAACATAATTACCTATAATGTGAAATTAACCTAGCATA
The DNA here is from genome assembly GCA_032359235.1 of Enteromius mattozi. Classification (NCBI taxonomy): domain Eukaryota; kingdom Metazoa; phylum Chordata; class Actinopteri; order Cypriniformes; family Cyprinidae; genus Enteromius; species Enteromius mattozi. The sequence continues at coordinate 3,155,323 of JAUMHE010000016.1, forward strand.
GAAAGCAAACTGTTTCAAACACATTAAATGTCTGCATTCCCATGAATGACACAAAAATATACTACAATTCTTTACAGGATTTCTATAGGATAGCAGAAAGATGACAAATTAATAATCTTTTATTTTACAGGTATTTTATTATTAATGAATCATTTTGTTGTTTAATTACCAAGTTTTGCAATTACAATGGTTATTTTATGTTTATTGCTACAATAAATAAATAAATACAATTCTGTTCTGTTCTGAGTTTTGGAAAGGGCTGGAAGAACTCCAAAACCTCATATAAAATGAATGGAAAGCAAAATAGGTCATATAATATTTAGTTTGACCTCCTGAGCTTGTCGATTGACATTTTCTTAAGGTTAAACGCCTTTCACTGACCATTTGTGGAGATAGGAAAAAAATGAAGACTTTTTGTAAGACTTTCAGCCGTAATTTTGTACCCTGTTTGTAAGAACTGCAATATATGTGACCCAAATGTTCAAAATAAAGTGCGTGATTTTGATTAAAATGGAAAACAGCAACAGGGAAGGGAAAGTTAGCAAAGCATTCTTAAATCTTAAATTAGAAAACATTGCTGAGTAAAATATGACATGCTTATGTGCAGTATTAATTTAATACAGTACCTTGAGCACAAAGGACCAGGATCACAATGGTGTTCAGCAGCCTCTTTTGATCTTTTGCAAATGGTCACTGCGTCTTCTGGGCCTTTACCTCATTGTAGCTGATCAGAAAAGCATCAGGTTAGATTTCACAATATGCTGCAGTACAGTCTGTATGATTGCTTACAAGCATATGCTGTCTCTCATCAAGCTAATTAGATTCAGTTTTTGACTCTAAATCAAGCAATGCATTCTTTTGAGTCTTTAATTGCTTATTTAACATTTACAAAGTGCAGCACAGTTTTTTTTTTTTTTTCAGGTTAACAGAAGAATGAAATTCATGCCTACTTCAAAAACATTCAATATCAAGATCACATATTCATTTTATGTTGCTTGAAAAGGGCTTGTTAAGAGTTATATTTTTATTGACTGGCACAACCTTATGCCTACCTCTCCTTCTGTCAACAATGCCACCACCGTTGCAACACATATACAAGCCATATTCACATACTTACTCAAAACACACATCAGAAAGCTTTGAAGAGTGAGTGTGGAAGCAGAGGGCTGGGTCCTTGCAATGTGAAATATGGAAGAAATCAGGGATTACTGAGGCCCTTGGAGTCATGAAGAACAGACTACATTTGATCCCGGATCGCTGATCCACTTCTTGGATCAAAGGATCATGACAGTTGGAGTGTGTGTGTGTGTGTTTGTTTATATACCTTAGGCTGGGACACACAACTCGCATGTTGCTTTGGAAAGATCACAAGTAGAAGTATAAAAAGAATAGGTTCAGGTTTGAAGAACTTCTCCCATAAATATGATTCAGAGATGACTTTCATGCTTCATCAGTTAATTAGATGCATCATTTACTTGACATACTAAGTGGCCTTTTAAAACAAAGAATTACAGAGTAACACTGTAGATGACTTTGCTTCCATTTAGACTCTTGAAAATCACCCAAGCAACTTCCCAGAGGAGGTCAGTGTTCATTGACAGCATATTTATTGGATGATAATTTTATCATTGTTAAAATTAGCTGTCAATAACAGCTGCAGAGAATAAACAGCTAATTTCCCATTAGCAACGGTTTTTAATTTACTTGTCTAATTCATATTGTGCGGCTCATTACATCAAACACTGAAGGTAGAAGTGGACACAGGTTTAAAGGCTCAAAACAATGCATGGATAATAAAACATGGGGAAAGATGCAAATTGAAGAGTGTTTGTGTTGGTGTGAGAACTGCTCTTCTTTCAATGGGCTCTTGGGGCAGAAAGAATGGCACTAGGTAAATTGGAGGGCCAGCAATGTTTACTCCTGATATGAGCTGTATGGTACCCTTGTAAAGTTTTTTTCATTAGCAGGCTCCTAACACATTCCCTCTACTTAGGGATGAAGGTGATGCAGCAAAAACAAAGGAGAGAAAAAGACTGATACGGAGAGAAACGAAAGAGGTTTTATAACCTGTGGGAGCTTCTAGCTGTTTAGCATGTGAAGAGGGAGACGGAAACTCCTTGAGTTTAATTCAAACGCAAATCACACTGTCCACTTTGATTTACAAAAGTACTTGGAGATGGAAATCACCGGCGGTTTATGTAGAGAGTGTTGTACTGCCTGCTCAATATTGTCTCAATGCTGTGCAAATTATTTCGCTATTCAATACTCATCAATTTTTCAAACGCAATGCTCAGAGATAAGTGACCTCTCACCTCTCACAGCATTGCTTCAATATATAATCCAAGAGATTAGGTTTGGTTTTAGCATTACTAGGGACATTTTTATAATCAAACTAAACAGATGCATCATGTTTTCGCCTACACAGTGAAATTGCCTTCTTGTTTAGAAAGAGTATTTATAGAAACGGCACTTTGTTAACACTGAATAAAAGCATCTGTACGATCCACTGGAATTCGATCATTTCATTAAAAACCCAGCTTCTTATTTATCTCTTTTTGGTTTTTATAGATGATAGTCTTCATACTTATTTATAAATAAGTTAACCGTTTAAACGGTACATAACACAAACAGTTTCAAACAATCTCATGTTAATCTTGAGTACCTGTAGAGTAGTACTGCAACCTTCATATCTCCAAAAAGTCTTTAGTTTTATCATATTTATGTCAAAAAGATGAAAAAAGGCGAGCTCTTGGGGGCGTGCCGTGTGGGTGGAACTAAAGAATGACGAGCACTTGCGCCAATAAGCCCTTTTAGTAATGATGTAAGATAACTTCTGCTTTTCCGCAAAGCACTGTATCTGTCCATCTGTTATATTTACACCGGAGACTTCTCAGGGAAAATGTGGGAAAAACTTGACATATAAAGACGAGTGCTAAGATTTAAGACTAATAATGCTAATGTATTTGGAGTTCTTTTGCAAACCTTATTCTACATTTTTACTTTAGATGGTTGGGAGCCTGTATATTTGTAACGGTCAGGCTGGATGTGCCAGCTATCTGGATGGCACTCCAGCGCCCAGCAAACTGTATGTGTGTTTACGTCTGTTTTCATGCCTGGACCTTTTATCAATGAACTCATGTCTGCACGTGCTTGTCAGTTGTCATGGTGTTTCATTGTTGGCTCCACCCATTGACCTAGTTACTCGTGTTTAAAGTCCCCGGATGTCTGTATGTTTGTCATGGCTCATTGTTAATGTGTATTGCCGTCAACCTAGTGTGTTCATTCGTGTTCTCGTGCCCTGTTGTCATATTCTGGATCTGCCCGTGTCTGGATTATCGCCTTTGTTTCACCCCTCGGATTCTGTTCGCCACCCGCACGACCTACGCACGGACTTTTACCACTCTTTAGCTCAGCCTACTCCATTCATGTCTGCTGTTGATCGACCCTGCCTGTCTCACACCGTTTTGTAAATAAAAACAGTTGCTTTTGAATCTGCACGTCGTTGCGTCTTAATCGTGACAATATTTATATGCAAGTGTAGTTGTTCTGCAATTAAAAAAAAAAAACATGTACACCCCTTTTTTTGTGAATGACTATTGATTATATTTTATTTTCGTTAAAGGCTATATGCAGTGTGATCTTTAAAAAACTGCTGATGTGTGTTTTATATTTATTTGCATATAAATCGGTTTTTAACAGTAAAAGCTTATGTAAACTTAAAATTTATTATGAATTAAATTGCATCATGTTTATCAAAATAAAGTGAAAAACTATAGAACCCATTTTGTTGGTATTTAGCAAATCTCAATCGATATTCGGTAAGTTCGTTTGAGACGTCAGACACCTTGCCTTAAATGTGGATGAGAGTAGAAGGCTGCAGACATCCTTTAATCATATTTTTAGCAGATGTGTAAGCTGTTGGGGTGAACTCCATGCGATAGCGCTTTACTATACTGACGGAAGTAAGAATAGGCCTACCCTGCTTCGAGTCAGAATGGAAATTGTGTGACGTCATGTGAAAAAGACGTTTGATGCCGTTTCATTTACCGTCTGCAGTTCTGAATCATGACCGGGATCTTATAGCCAGGACCTGTCCATCTTTCAGTATCAAACGATGTGCAAATCCAGTAGTCAAACTTGTTTAAAAAACGTTAACACACTGGTGAAACTCCGTTGCTGCCCCGAAAAACCAAAATGAACCCACTATTCATGTAATGCTGGGCTCTTTGGGAAGCTGAAAAAGTTATCTTTACCTTGAAACCGGTCTTTAGTGACATTCTTCCTGAGCGAGCATGTGCAGTGCAGCTGAATGAAGCACGTTGATGGGCGCGATCCCGGTCTTTCTCTGGTCTATGTCTGTGCAGGTGCGTGCTTCCAGAAGAAATGGCCATATAAGGCTTTCCACTGTCGTCTGTCATGAACATAGACTGTAAAAAAAAATGGACGTAGTGTCCGTGACGTCACTCGTAGGTTTCTGAAGAGCGTTTTTGAAGCCTAA
>JAUMHE010000016.1:3159920-3174930 GCA_032359235.1 Enteromius mattozi
TAAGGCTTTCCACTGTCGTCTGTCATGAAGGCCAACCATTGAAAAAAAAAAAAAAAAAAAAAAAAATCTCCGAAACTTGTATGAAGACTTTTTGCTACATAAATACTCTGACATCCAAATACTTTTTTGAAACTTTGTGCATGCTTAGCATGAGGAGATCCAACACTTTTAACACTGTAAACAACTCTAAATGCATGAAACCCCATTTACCATTACCATATTAAGTATATTAAGTAGACAATTCTTGTGGATTTACCATGTAATTACTCTGTTATTACACAGCAGTGGCCAGTATAGGTTTCACATTCTGGCTGGTGTCCAGAATGTCAAACTTTATGTTAAGTCAGTAACCAATTACTCTTATACCGTTGTTACAAAATGTAGTTGGCGCCATTGTTTTTTACATGCAGCCTCTCTCTATTGTAAACAACAATGGTGTCAGTTTATGAATCACCAAGGGCCAAGAATTCAGCTAAAAATCAATGTTAATGATCCACTGAAGAAAGTAAGTCACCTACATCTCGGATCGCCTGAAGGTAAGTAAATTAACATTTTGGGGTGCACTAACAGGTTGTAACACATTGCATTGTCTCTGGCTTTGGGAAAAAAAAGGGTGTTTTCAAAGTGTACAATATTGGATAAACCATAACTGTTTGAAATTGTCAAAAGATTTGAGATGAAAGTAAACACAAAGACCTGCAAGCAGACACACAGCACATGCACCTACCTTGGGTTCGAGTGTGCACCTAAACATATTTACACACTGACACACACTCAGCTGCCTACATGACTGCTGCCCCACAGAGATCAGTACAGTGTTTGATCCACAAAGACAACTTTACCAAAGCCTGAGTCAGCCTCGAATCCCTTAAAATGGGGTCCTGTGGGACACATGTAAAGTCAATCAACATGCACGCACACACACACATACACACTCAGTGCCTCCTCCTCAAGCAGAATGGAGACTGTCATTGGCAAGGCATCCTCCCGTGATGGGAACAGGCCCAGATGGTACCGTCATGGCTGTCAGTGCCTCAGTCTCCAGGAATACACCTGTGACAGCTGGAACATGTGTAGCCAGTCACAGCAGCCCAGCTATGGAGACTAATTATCTCCCACCGCTGATCTACAGCAAAGGGACAAGGTGTTTTTTCATCTGCGTTTCTCATCATGCCAAGGTTGCGCTTATAGAAGCCGGGCGGAGAAGTGAATTAATGAATTCTGTCTCCCAGAATGCATTTGCTTACAAAGCTTGAATGAACATTTTGTGTACATACCTGCTGATATGCTGATCTGATAGTTTGTAAACAGTGTAGCACATGATAGGTGGGATTTGCTTACGCTCGTTGTTTGGGATTCGTTCTTCTCTCCGCTGTGCTTTGGGAGGAGGCAGCAACTCTAAACAATGTTACGATGCTAATCATTGCTCGGTTGCTGCTGTTGTGTTTCTCCTGGTTGCAAAGATGATGCTTTGAAGTTGTTATTGAGCTAATTGCCTCTTTTTATAATCCTGCAGTGCATAAAAATAGAATAATACTATAAATCAGATTTCATTTTTGAGTTACATTAATATAAACAGAGGAAATGATATCTTTGTTTTTTATTTCGCTGCCTTCAAATTAACAAGTGTTTCAGGGAATTATAATTACAAAACGTATAAACAAGCAGAACCAAAATCTGTTCTCTTAATTGAAGTCATTTTAGCAATTTCGCTGTACTATTCTAAAAGGAATGCAAAAATGTAGTCATAATGTTGCACTGAACATCTGTCAGTGGTTTAGGGTCATCAGCATTAAACATTCAGCGCATAAACCTGCTACACCATACATTGCCTGTATAAGTAAGCCCATAATCCAAGCCAGATGTTAAAGAGAGCAGATCGCTGGTCTTATTTTGAGTGCACTGCAATATAGATTAAAACTTCACTTACTTTGCTTGATGGCCTGCTGTGTAGGTCCATATCATGTTGTGAAGAGAACTGTGTTTTACTAATGTGGCTCAATAAGTAAAGAATAATGTTGGGACATAAAAACGACACATAGTGTTTCACGGAGTACAAACTAAAATATGATGATTCACGCATGGCTTTTACTTACAGAAAGAGTGGTGGCGCTTTACGATAAGGTTCAGTTCATTAAAATGAATTTATCATGAATCAAGAATGAACAAAACATTGAGAGATTGTTTATTTAGATTTGTTGAACATACTAATATATTAGTTTAAGAGTCAACAACATTAAATGTAATTTTTAAAATGCATTATGACCAAATATAAATTAATAAACGCTTTAAATAATGTTCATTTTTAATTTATGATACCATAACTAAATGGAATCATTCTGTCAAGTGTTACTGAAACATTCTTTTTGTTAGTGCCACACAAGACTAAAAGGTTCTCTTGTTTGCAAGTGGCTGTCTTTTACAACTGAAAGTTTGTAAGTACTTGCAAAAATTGACTGGAGGAAACGTCACTTGTGGTAATGGTTGTAGTTTATCAACTGTGATGTGGCATTACCTATCGCTCATCATGTGTCTCTCTGGTTCAGTCGTTGTCTCTAATTTAATAGCACTTTTATTCAAGCAGGAAACTGTTCTTTGTAAAATCTTGCAACAACATTGATGTCTGTCTCAGGGGGTTATGTGAGCCATTTTCTAGATGCTCAAGCAGATAATATTCTGAATGAAAAGAAACCCCATTGACAGTAGAATAGTTCTTTGTTTTTGACGCACACAAAAAAAAAAGAAAAAAGAAAAGTGAAAACTAGCAGGTTATACACCAAATGTGGAGTAGAACACATCCAGAGGCATTATCTCATTAATTTCAATTCTATTCTATGTAGTGCAGTTAATGTATGCTTTTGATTATTCAGTCAGCTGAGTTTCTAGCTTTCCTTTAATGTTTGTGCATTTATTTTTAGTTCATTAAATATGACTGAGAAATGAAAGGCTAGATAGCCCCTACTACAGCTTTTATGATTTGTTCTGACCATTATTTTATTTTAATTCATTCATCTAAAAATGTTCTGGAACATCTAAAAATATATTTTGGGAGAAAAAAAGAAAGAAAAAACAACAACTTGGTGTTTCTGTGTTAACGTCCATTTCCACGATTACAAAAGTTCACATTTTAGTTATATATTTTTAACATTTGAGATCAAAGTTTGTTTGTTTTTTTTTTCTCAACAAAAACTTCTTTTAATGAAAGCAGTTGTTGTACAACACTAATGAACTCTATCTGATTTGAGAGATAAAAAGGTCTACTGCTGTTGTAATTTATGTCTAATTTTTCTCCTCCCCTATCTATTATATTTGGATGGACATGCTGGTGTTAATTTGAAACTAATTAGGGTCCTTAAGTGCCACTTTAGTAAAGTGTGTTAATGGGAATATTTATGGAACATGTGCAGGGGAGGTGAGATGTCTGAACACCTTTTGATTAAGATATTGTTAGACCTGTCTAACACAAAACTGGGTGATTCAATAATTGCTAACTTCTTCATAAGTCCCAGGAGATTTCCTGACTATAGCTGAGAAAAGGACAACAGCTAATTTAGTGTTTGTCACATACCGTAGTATACACTGTCCTACTTCATTGAAAAACATTGGCAAACTCTACCTACATGTTTAATTGATTTTGGTGGGATGGACTTAATGTTAACTTACTCCATAAAGAGAGAGAGCTCTCTTTCTGTCAGTCTTGGTCTAGAACTTTGTGAAGTGAAATGCTCAGTTCATGTAACATCAATGAAGACCTTCTTTTCCCCACTAAAAATGTCCACAATCACACTTCCTTTATTCATGACCCTTGCAAATCACAGTCAAGGTTATGTACTGCCAAAACAAAATCACCACTGTTCACAAAATCTCTCTCCTTTTCCACATTGTAAAAAAAAATCTGTAAAATTTACGGTAAAAAAACGGCAGCTCTGGTTGCCGGAATTCACAACAACATTTTAGGTTTTAGTAGTAGTAGTGCCTTTATTTGTCACATACACTGTTACATGCAGTGAAATTGGACCCCTCCGACCATACATATACACAAACATCACATTTGGGAAAGACAGGTCAGTTGAGAGGTAGCAAAAGAAGATAGGGAAATAAGATACATTGGGAAAGAGAATGGGGTAAAAAAAAAAAAAAACCCTCCCAGACTGTCCTTTATGGTTTTAAGTTACATTTACAGTTAAATACTGTAATTTCATAACTGATATAATGTTAATATACCAACCTATTAAAGCACTGAAGTCTGTTTTGTACCTTTGAAATACATATGATGAGCCAAAGCCCATGCCAAGCAGCTTTTAAATATGCACGTATATAGAAGGTGCTCAGTGCCATTCACACAAGCACCAAACACCATCATGGTGAGACCCATTAAACCGAAATATGCAATAAACATTAATTTAACAACATTACATGCAACATACAACCCTTATAAACATAACTTATAAGAAAAAAAACAGTTGTGTAAAAGAAAAAAAACATCAAATTGAAACAAAAGTTGAAAGGCAATGCAACTGCTTAAGAAACACCTCTTCTATCTAATAAAGGCACTTACTACTATCAAACAATATAATATAATATAATGTAATATATAATTGGTGACTGTTATATGATAAATTGCTGGAGCTTTTGTTCATTTTTGTAAGTCATTTAGCATAAAATAGTGTGCTAAATGATAAGGTAAATGACTGAACATTTGTACTAGGAAGCTAATTTCATAAATTCACTAATTTGTTCATTCATCAGATAATATTAACCAGTAGTAGTAAAAAAATATGAAAATATCAATTTCTTACTAAACCTATTCAGCTATGCTAGCTGCTTTACTGAAGAATTCCATTATTAAATATATCACCTATTGAGATGGACCCATTTACTTGACCCGTCACTTTATCATTGTGAATTTAAATGTTTCAAGACATTCTTTGTCAGAGCTAAAACTGGATCCTCAATTAATGGTGAGTTTCTGTCTTTATATGAAGTTCATTGACCTTTCTCTCACAGTAACTGTTTTTCTAAAACAAGATCCTTTTATTTCATGCAGTGTGAAGACTTACTTTTAATGTCTGTATACAGTACATCTGCCAATTTTTGTTTCACACTTGCAGTTGAAATTTATAGTTTAAAGGTCATAAAACGCCATGGAAGAACATAAGATGTGGGCTTGATCTTAAACCTTCTAAAACCCCTGCAGAAGCTGCGATTAAATGATAATGTCTGACTACTGAAGACGTCTGCTGAAGAAGAAGAGAATGAAATGAGCTGAGGAAGAGACAGTCACTTTACAGTGACATTTAGAGGACAGGCAACAAGATGACCAGTCTTGAGTTACATCTCAAATGAGCCTCAATCTAAAATGGCCCTGACATCGGGAAATAGAGTTTCTGGAGTGCCACTAATAGTGAAGGTCTGGAAGTTAAAGTGGTAGTTCACCCAAAACTAAAAATTTATGACATGAGGGAAAGTTAATGATTCAAATTTATCTTTTGCGTGAACTTTTATATCTGCCTAGGATGTACTTCACTAGTCAAGTCACCTTGCAGCTTCACAGTATTAAACAGGTAAGTAACAGAATAAGGGATGTATATGAGGTGAATTCCAATTGTGCAGCATAAGCATTTAGACAATGTTATTATGTAGCTACAGTCAATTCAGTTTTGATTCAGTTCTGTTCAATAACTGTGTAAAGTTCAATACAGATTTAACTCAGTGATAAATATCTTCTTTGAATTTAATAAAACGTCATTATTCTAACTGATTTAGTTTTGATTCAGTTTAGCTCAGTAACAATGTTGATGTTGCAAAATGTGTCAATTATCTAGCAAACCAATTTGATTCAGATATAATTAAAGCAGAAGACAACTCACCTTATAGAATCAATGACATCACATCTATAATACTACTGTCTTTTAAACCCCAACTAAAGAGGCCACAGGCAACAGTTTTTTTTTTTAAATGACTCGTGTATTTGGATACCCGAACACCTCATTTTGAAGGCTAACAGTGTCTTTAATGGACTTTTTTTAAGATGTCTTTTTTTGGGCAAGTCCATTTTTTACCGCAAAGGAATTCCTGCAGCCGATCAAATATTAAATAAAGACAGAAATGAGCTTTTGATTTTAACAAGGTAGTATCAAGAGCACAATTACTTTAAACAACTCGGCATTCAAATTCTATTAAGTGTTACAAACACAAGCCTGTGGTGGGACCAAGATACCACTGCCTCCACTCTATTCTGAATGCTTTTGATCGGATTCAAATCATGCTAGCTAATGGGGGTAAAAGAAAAACATCCTAGAGTCATTCTCTGCCACAAATGTCACAGGAGATCAGCCGCTGGCCTGGTGATGTAAGTGAAGCCGTCAGAGTGGTTCTTTTGGCTGGGCTCTGCTCTGCGCAGGAGGATTATGGGTAGAAATGAGAAGAGCACAAAACTACAAATTAAAGCTGGCATAGCTTTGGAAGAGGCAGCAGTCTTGGGGTCAAGGGAGGGCAAGACTGCAGGCCAACAGCTAAACAGCCTCATACCATAGTGGAAGACATCCGGAAGACGGTTTCATTACATATCCACCCGCTTCACTGACATCTCCTCTCCAGATTGCTCTGATACAAATGCGTTTTATTTGCATTTCCCAGGCACTCCCCGAGGTTTACATCAGAATGCAATGATGACAAACTCCCTGTAGAGTCTCGCTGTCATTTCACTTTAACATCTTGTTCGCTGAAAAGTATCATTGCTGCATCTTTAATGTCATAACAAGAAATACCCATTGCAGACATGTCTACTGATACAACTCCTCTGATAGTTCTTTAAAGATGAAGTCAAAAACATAAGCAATTATTCATAAATAAGATATGGCATTTGATTTTAGCTATACTGTCACTTTCCGTTTTTAAAAATATACTTTACTTCCTACACTGAAATACTATGCTAGTTCTTTTCCCGGGCCAATACTGTGTGCTGTGTTTAAAAAATGTGTATTGAGTTTGACCCACAGTGGAAGACTCATATATCAGCTGAATTGAGTAAACATTTGCGGAATAAATAACAGGCGTGAAAAAAAAATTGCTGCTTCTTTCATAAATTAAGTAATCAATTATACTGCATTTGGTATTCATGCACTGCTTACTTGTAATGCTGTTTGAGTAATTGGGTTTCAGGACGGTTTGGAAGACAGGGGCACAGAGAGAGAGAGAGAGAGAGAGAGAGAGAGAGAGATGAAAATGTGTCTGAAATGAGAGCCTGGCTTTGTACGTACTGACATTTTCACAATGCCTCATCAATGCGGCTGGTGCTGGATATTTACTTCTGAGATATATCTGTAATCTATTACAATTTCTGCTTTTTATCATTCTGTGCATGTGCATAACACTTTCTCTACTCACTGGAGGGTTATTTTTAAGGTGTCAACAGCTGCATGTGTGTGGTGTAGTACCGAAAGGATATAAAAGTCAAGAGGGTCTATAATACCTGAGGAAAAAGATATCCGTTGGGATTTCCATTTATCTTAATGGCTGGTTGCTTACCCAGAAGTATGCAATCTAAAACATGTCATCTTTTCTCATGAGTGCTCATGAGTGCTAAGCCATAACAGTCTGTATGTGCTGTGTTGCAAGAAAAAAAAATAAAAATAAAATAAAAATAAATAAATAAAGGAATGTGGACTATTTTGTTATTTTGAAAGTAAATGTTATAATTTTTACAGATCTACACACACTAAGTTAATAGTTGCTTAGAACAAAAAATGTAAATGACACTAAAGCTAAAAGCTAGCGACTAAAATATGTCAATTTCATATTTTTAAAAAGTCTAATAATAATCAGGCCTTGAGGAAAAAAGTCTGGGTCAGTACTTTTTATATTACTATAACATTTAATGTAAAGACAGTTTTCCATTGTTACAAAGCATTTCTGTTTCAAATAAATGCATTTCTAACTTTCTATTCATCCAAGGATCCTAAGAAATGTGTGTAGGTTTGCACAGAAATATTCAGCATTAAAGCTTTCAACATTGTGTTTATTTTCATAAGCATAAGACTTAGAAATACTTTATATTAGAAATACAATATTAGAAATGAAATATCTCACCCACCCCTAACTTTTGAATGCAGAGTAGTGTATGCTGCTTTCAAAAAATTTTTTTTTATCAGGATCTTCTAATTAGCTCAGAGAAAAGAACGCTTTTTGCATCCTGCTGGTGTGGTTACAGTATCTACCAGAAGGGGGTATCTTGGCCTTGACCCTTCGTAAAAGCAAGATCAATCTGTACAGTAGCTCTTAGCCCTGAAAGGGTTGTTGTGTTACAGAAAAATAGCTGTTGATGTATTAGCCCTGTTCATCCGGGTATTAACTTCAGATTAATATAGCATGATCTCTCTGAGGTTCCAATTAAAATCTTGGAGATCGAGAACAGAGCAACTACTCAGTATAGCTAACCTTCCCCACCCTCAAAGACAAACCTCCGTCTTTCATTAGGCCTGCTCCCTCAGCAGTTAGTTGTGGGTAAGCTGACAACATTTTTCTGCCTCTCCCCAGTCTACGTACTGTGCTGCATGTATATTAAATATTGTATGAAGACCTTAAGTAACTATTGTTGTTCTTTTTTTCATCAACTATTTATGCCTGCTAAAGCCTTGGATGAGGTGCATACTAAAGAAAAAATAAAGAAATAAATAAAAATAAGCAAAGTAGAAAAGAATAAAGACCTCCCGGACTTCGCTTGACAGACTTCAGTTGATATGCTGTATATTCACTGATCTCTAATGCATCCTTCTTCTAAAGTATGTTTTCAACTCCAAAAGTAGACTGTAATAACAGAGTTTGACTTTCCTTATGTTTCCCTAAAGTTTCTGTGGACCAAACATTTCAAACAGAAAATAAAGAAGAAGAAAGAAAACAAACTAAAGTCACTGTCAGTTGTTTCAGTATTTATGAGAAATAAATCCATTTAATCCTCTGTTTGATGCATGCGTTATTAAATCATTTTTAATAAATCATATTTTAGTTAGTTTGTTAGAGTCTGAGCCATGAAAAAATAGTAATCAATATGTCATAATAACAAAAACAAAAAGGCAGTTTGAATGTAAAAATCACACCACAAATAGTTAAAACCACTTTTAAAGATCTGATGTTAAAAGCACATGCATCAGAGGGTTAAAATCTGCATGATTTCTTTTCATCTGCAAATTGCCTGTATCAGTGTTTGATGAGCCACCCTATGCATCGGTCTCTCTCTCTTTTTTTTTTCTTTTCTTTTTAATGTCCCTAGACTGTCTAAGGATGTTCCATTTCACTTTATCTGTAAGAAATAACATCACCCATTTACTTGATCCTCTCACTCACACATAGTCTTAATGAAAAAGAAAGAGAAGTCTCCAGAATGATATGCCCATTAGCCTGATAAGGAAGAAAGAAGAGAGAAGGAATAGGGAAGAAAGACATTCCTACAGAGTTTGAGGCAGAGAATAATGACCTTCACTGACAAGAGTAATTCTATCAGAACAGAATCAGCGATGGCAATTAGAGGGTTGTTGTGAGCCCAGATGGGTGTGTGAAGCCTAACCGGGGTCAATTAGCAGAGCTGGACATCTTGAAAGGTTGCACTACTGTGTCTGGCCCAGTCAAATGATACCCCACACCATGTGACCTTGACTTCAGGTATCTCTGATCATCATCTCGCCCCAAACTCCATTTTTCAAACTCATTTATTTTCAATCAGTCTTATTTCCTCTTATCTTTAAAATCATACTGCACACGTTAACACCTGGTAATATAATGGGACAGTAAAAAAATATTCATGTTGTTCCAAATCTGTTTCTGTTTTGTGAAACACTTATTTGAAGAATGTTTTAACGTCTTGTCACTTTGAAAGTCAGTGGGTTCCAAAATAACACTGGATTCCCATTGACTTCTAGTGTCTGGAAAACAAAAACAAACAAACAAAAAACATCACAAAAAACTTCTCTATAAGACATCTGAAGAATGTTTTTCAATGGTTTTGTCAATGGGGTCCAAAACAATACTGGCTTTCCATTGACCTTCCTTATAGAAGCAAACTAAAAGACAACAAAACAAAACGTTTTTTTGTTTGTTTTTCACAGGAGAAAAGAAGACATTTTGATGTGCATTGTACAGTTTGTATGTTTTTGCATGTCCTTATTTTGCTGAGTTACATGTTATCCTGGGTCAGCATATTTTGTTGACCCTGGTACATTTTAATCCAAAAATTTGGTCGTGACCTTATCCCTAAACCTAAACCTAACCTTAACTGTGAGTAATCACTAAAATCATAGGAAATGAGAGGTAAATGACACTCATGTACAAGCACCAAACACTGATTGTAAGCATATATAACTATAATCTCATTGGATAATCACAATGTTGTCAAATAACAAAATATGTTGCTCCAGGAACATATTGCACGGGTTCTGCACATGTGTTTAGATTAATTTTAATACCTTTTACATTTACATTAATACATCAATATGTCAAATGTGCTTTTTTTGCAATTTATTTTACATAATTCATCAGTGTTTTCCTCTCCTAGATGAAATCGCAATCCTCTTTTTTATATTTAAACATCGTGTTATCAGTGAGCCATTACATTTCTCGCTAGGTTTCATCCATATGTTTTAGTTAGCGCAATCATTCAGCTTACTGCATCAACAGATGCCACGAGGGCCACCACTGGGATAACATCAGACACAAAGCCCTCTTATTCCCAATATCAACCATACAAGCATCTGTGTTTGACAGAGGGATTGTGTTGCATTGCGCTGGGTGTTTCACCCTCTATCAGCCAGCAATAACAAATGACACGCACAGTAAAAGTGGATATGGCACTCTGGTACTCATAATAAGGTTGCTCGGAGCTATGGTATGGTGAAGCGCTCGGGTGAGAGATGTTGGTGGAGTGTAAGGGTGATATAAAGGCTCATGAATCAGACAGGGGTCACGCATCATGTGCCATCTCATTGGCAGGGGTATCGCGTCCGTCTTGTATGATGTGAACACTGTTGTTTACCTGCAGCCCATCAAACAGGTAGTGCGAGGAGAGAGGTAAATAACTGGGAAGTAATTGCACACAAGGGAATGTGTGTGTGTGAGTGTGTGTGTGCGTGTGTGCATTCTTTTCTGTTTATCTTTATGAGTGACGGTGTGTGATTGTGTGCACAGTTCTGTGCATTTTAGAACTCTTGGGAGGGCAAAGTTAGCACAGGTGTCAAGAAAGTCTTTAATTAGCAAACAAACAAACAAACAAAAACACAGAGCTCTGGAAGCAGAAAACCAGTCTCAAGGAAGAATGAGTTTGAAAGGTGACTGTTTTAAACCAAATCAAGATGATTAAAGGAATAAAAAAAGATAAGATGCTTGACTTCATTTGATGAGATGAGGACTGTCATTTTCTATAAAGTAACCTCAAAGATAATAGTCAAATATGACAGCCATTTAAGTCTGTACAGCTTGTTCCTATAAGGTTTTTATTCAGCTGAAGACAGAAAAAAAAAACCAGAAAACATTAGGGTTGAGAATCAATACAGACTTTGTAACTTGATTCTGCTTCACGATCTCACAACCTCTGGATAAATTCCTATTTTATTTGGATATATTTAAGCTATAATGCAATCATACTTACTAGACACCATTTGATAAGCTTCTAACAATAAGAAAAGTTTCTGTCCACAGAGCTATGAGTTGCAACAAAATCAATCGAATATCACAATCAACCAGAAAAGGGTGTGGGTAGGCACTGCACTTGCAACAAAATAGAACTATTAAACCAGTTAAAATGTGAATTAGGTACTTTGTATTTACACTATCATTGCCATTAAATATAAATTGTTTTGCATATAATGTTCACGGTTTCTAGCTGCAGACGGTAATTTTTTTTTTCTCAAATGTACAAAATTTACATAATAAACGAGTACACAATGAATCCATTTTTCAAATAGTTTTTTTGGCTTGTCCTGAATCACTATGGTACACCTATAATAAGTGTTTATATTCAGACTATTTAGACTGGTTTGAGTAGGTACCGTTGCAGAGTAGCGAAGTACCTGCGTGATTCGTCATAGACATACACGGAGAGAAGTAGCTCCGGTTACAATGTTCTTCTGCGACACGCATGCAGTTCTATCTCTTAATCGCTAGAACGCCAAAAGTTATAAACGTCAGCTTTACATATTTTACCAAAATAACTGCATATTATTGCTTATTTAGTACTGACCTTAATAAGATATTTCACATAAAAGATGTTTACATATAGTCCACAAGACAAAATAATAGTTGAATTTATAAAAATGACCCTGTTCAAAAGTTTACATCCCCATGATTCTTAATACTGTGTTCTTACCTAAAATTGTTTTTGTTTAGTGACAGTTGTTCATGTCCCTTGTTTGACCTGAACAGTTTTACTGCCTGCTGTTCAGAAAAATCCTCACAAGCTCTTTTTTGTGTATTTGAACCCTTTCCAATAATGACTGTATGATTTTGAGATTCATTTTTTCAAACTGAGGACAACTGAGGGACTCGTATTCAACTATTACAGAAGGTTCAAATACTCACTGATGCTCCAGAAGGAAAAAATGCATTAGGAGAGTGAAAACTTTTGAACAGAATAGATCTGTGTACATTTATGTGCAGCCTGGGAAGTCAACTCAACTGAATGACGTTTATCTTTAAAGAATCATTACAATCATAAGATCATGTTGTAAATATGCAGCTGGAGATAAATGACGTTGGTTAAGTTTGGTTGCTGTATTCATGAGCACTCCTTAAAGTGTGAAACTGGCATTTTCATGAAATGCCAAACGTACATGTTCTCTCATGTGCTTCATGAATATAAATATCAGAATGCAGGTTGACTGAGTTCAATGACACCTTGAATGTCTACTTACTACTCTACTGAGAGTTCAAATTGGTTACTAATCAAAGACAGACACTGTAATGAGTCCACCTGAGAGTTAAAGCACCTGAGAGTTTAACGGCTTCAGCACATTGATTTATGGGCAATATCAGCTAGTCCGACTCAAGAATGCTGCAGAGCTCAAATTACTCCACTCATTTCCACCAGCTTGTAATTCTGTGTGACTTCTGCGCTATTGACACAATTCAACACAATTGATTTTACAATGATTGCAATAGAAACGTTTCATACATGAAGTCTGAAGAGGTTGATTCAGTCCATCTCATATAACATAAAATTCCACCCAGCAGTTAGTAATCAGTTATATTAGGGTTGGGATGATTTTACGCAAACTATTTCCCAGTATGTGAAGAATTGCATTCGCACTGACAGTGGGTACTAAAAAGTGACGAAAGCCAGTTGACAGCAACGCCATTTGCACACAGCGTTCAACAAGGGAAACAAAGAAGAATGCCGTAGAGAAAGTCTTCAGGTAAATGCCGTTTATAAAAGAAATAATTTGAGACAATGTCTACACAGTATATCTTTACACAGCGTTTTAAATCATGTGGGTGAGGGCGTTTTCGTACGCATTAGCCAATCAGCGTACACTTACGTCGTTGATAGTTCCTAGTAGACCCTATACTCTAAGCTAATTTAGATCCTGCAAACGGAGTTCCTGGAATTAAAATTGTTCCTAGCTCCTGCGGTGCGAACATGCCAAAAAGCGGGTAGTTCCACAATTAGTTTGGGTACTATGAAATGGTTCCTGCGGTGCAAAAGGCCCTAATGAATGTATTCCCCTCCATGAAGTTGAGCTATCTTTAAATCCTGTACTTCTGAATAATTGTGTAAAATTTCTCTTGGTATCCTTAGCAACATTAACAGCTGAATTTGTATTCAGGGAAAAAGACTCACTGAGCTCCAGCCGTTTATGCTTACCTCATGACCATCTATGACGCACTAATGCACTTTTCTTTTTTTCTTTTCTTTTTTGGTACAATGAATCAGCATCTTGTCTAACCAAATATAATCTCTAATGAAGCTTCAAAGTGTGGTTTGATGGATTTAATTAAAGTACAAAAGCAATGTGAGATGGATGTGGATGTGAGAGCTAATAAATGAGATGGAGAATAATAATGACCGGTCCAGTGTGTTCCAGGGTAAGCAAGTACACTGTTTATTTAATTATTTCATTAATTATTTTAGGTTTGTGTAAGAAAATGATCAAAACATCAAAACAGGAAGTAGAACGTCTCAAGGGAAATGGTTTCCTAAATAAGCTCAAAGCATAGAAGTCTGTATCTCCACCTTCATTTTTGACCACATCAACAAACTGGGCCAGATTAACAGGCTAACGTTAATTACACATGGCTTGTTATTGCACCTTATCTCATTATGACACAAATGCCGCTGTTACTTATTATGTGGAGTAACTGATGGTCAAGAAAATAAACATATTTGTTTCAAATCTTGACTTAAAAGAAAACACATTTGAAAGGATTTTAAGATTTTGAAGGAATTCTAATTTTCAAAGTATTGTAAACTGGCAATGCCACTGAATCACTAAAGTGAAGAAATTATAGCTCAAGACTGTCCCTGAGGCTCACATGAAGGTTTGGGTTCTTTGCGATATCTTGTGCAGGATGAGAGACTCGTATGTTAAATTTGATTAACTACACTTCAAGAAATTAAAGTCAAATGTTTTTGAAACTATAAATTACACATCAGTAAACATGATCCCCATATTCATTCGAGAAATAACACATTTAACAAGACATAATACATAGACGGTATATTTAAATATGTATGCATTAATAAAATGTACAACTTTACAATATAATATAATTAGTGCTGTCAAACAATTACTCGTGATTAATCGTGTCCAAAATAAGTTTTAGATTGCATAATGTATTTGTCTGTGCTGTGTTTATTATGTGTGAATATATATATATATATATATATATATATATATATACACACACACACACATTAGAGCTGCACAATTAATCGTTAAAAGATCGCAATCTCGATTCGACCCCCCACACGATATTAATCCAGTATTTATATGATTTGGCCAATTATATTTTCAAGGACAGGAGA